>PVJA010002747.1:0-10823 GCA_004027025.1 Myocastor coypus | reverse complement strand
GCTGAGCTATCTCCCTAGCCCATTTCCACGCTGGCTTCTAGTCCTTCACACCATTCAATTGTTGCAATTTTCTCTTGACATTTCCTTGAACTATACTTTGTGTAACACATAAATGTGCACATAATGCAATCTTTGATTATCCTCCGAGTTTGCATTGCCTTGTGCATCAAGTGAGATTTCAAGCATCTCATTTATTCATTCTCTGTGGAATCTGTGTGTTCCCATGTAGTGTTATTCTCTCGTGGGTAGAGCATCTGATTCTTCACACCAGTGATGTCTAGGGACTTCTAGGAAAAATGAACCCACGGTATGTGATCTCCCTTAAGTTATCTGCCATCAAGTTCGATGTGTTTCTATAGCTTCACGCTATGTGATCTTTCTCTCTTATCTCAAAGGACTGTGGATACTTGTGAGTTTTCAAAGTAAAGTAAATTCTTCAAATTTTATACTTGATCTACCCATGCCATGTTCTCCAGGAATCACTGATGTCCTTAGATACTTTCAGTTTGCTCTGCACAGTGGATTATTTTGCCCTGGCACTCCCTATACAGATAAAACTGACTTTAAAATATTTCCTCTCATTTCACTTCTTTCTCTACTAAACTTAAAAGGCTAAAACATTGGATGAGATTTTTTCATAACTCTTATCCTTAGTCAGTTGTGAGCTTTTCTTAACTTGTTTTTAACCTGAATATATTTTGTTAAAAAAAAAAAAACAATTGTTCTCCTAAAGCCTACCAACATAAATCCAGTCAATATCTATTATGACTGTGTCTAAATGTTCCCCCAAAGCCTAGTGCAATCCTAGGTGGGGCTTTTAAGAGGTCATTGTATGTTGGGTGTGTGATGGTGGGGTTACAATGTGTGGTACTAAATTAGTCCACCACTTGGAATTAGCATCGTTCTGGGTGTGGATAATGTGAAGATCCCCTCTGCATGTGGGTGACACCAATCAATAAGCTTGTATATCGCATGGGACACAGAAGGCAAGAGGAAAGCTAGGCCTGGGGCTGTTGCAACTCCTGATGCTGTGGCTGTTGCTGTTCTTGATCCGCTGTTTCACTTCCTCCGTGTGCCCTGCCATGGACTGTTCCCGCTCTGCGATGCCCTTCTGTCATGCTCCTCCTCCTTGGAGCCAGCCAATTGTACTGAAACCTCTATAAACCATGAGCTGGATAAACCTTTCTTCCTTTGACTTTGGGTGTTGGATATTTTGTCCCAGCAATAAAAAAGGTAACTAAGACAGAACCTCAGAGCAATTTTCCACTCTTTTAGTGGCACCATCAATGACTGGCATCTTTTTTGGGGGAGGCAAACAGTGTTATCCTGTGCTTGTACACACTCAGCTCAATCACCCCCTCTCATGACAGCCCCTAACTTCCTTTACCATCTCTTCTTCTCTCACTTGTTTCTATGCTGCAGATCTTCAACCATGTCCCTCTAAGGTTTTAATTTTTAATCTCATGAGTCATTTCTAGACCCACCTAGCTTTAGACTCCTTCTCAATGCCTGAATCTCTTTGTTACCTTCAGAATACCTTCCTAAAATTACATTTAAGGGTCAGGTTCATGCATCTCTTTCTCAACCTGTGACTTGACCCCAACTTCTTCTCAATCCACATCAAGTCTTCGAAGAGTGGGCTTATTATCCAGGCTTTCTGTCTGAAACTTTGCTGCTGACATTAAGATTTAATCTTTGATTTTTATTTCTTTGTTTGAGTTATTAAGTTCAATGAAGTTTCATTTCTCTCTGGGGATATTACATTTTTAGAAACCTTCTCCAAGCACATACACCTTGAAAAATATACTTAGTGCTGCTCTCAAGTATTCTAAAATCATTTTATCAAGATACTGATATAGAGAAGGAAAGGGAATTGAAAAAGGAGTGGAGGGGCAAAGTAGAGAAAGGAAAGAGGTATAAGAAAACAAATAAAATGTATTGCACACATGTACCAACTGCCCACAAGGAATGCAAACCTTGTGTTTTACACACACATACTAATAGAAAAAAGTAGATCAGAGTAATCATATACTCCCTGTATGCTGAGGATTGGCTAAACACCTCACATTTAACATGAAAGTCATACTCAAGTAAATACTGGAAAAGAATAGTTTTATTATCAACTGAGAAACTAATGAACTTGCTTCAAATCAAACAATTGGTGGGTAGAAAGGTGAGATAAATATAAGCCCTGTTCTGAGCCCAGAGACCAATACAGACCACCAAGCATACTGTACACAAGTCAGTGGCTGTCAGACAGCCCCTCCACCCCGCCCTTGGGGCACACTGAGATGGCGACTGAGACTGGACGTGGTAGCACGTGCCCACAATCCCAGCACTTGGGAGGCTGAAAACAGGAGGATCACTGTGAGTGCAATCTGTGTAGTGAGACTCTATAGAAATACATTGAAAACAATAATCATTGGCTCTCCATTTATATTTAAATCCTTGACGGGGCTTTCAATTCGACCCTTAAGCTACACAGCACTTACCCTTTTTGTGCTTCTTTGTGCAGACTTCATTCCTTTTGTAAGGGTTCATATAAACCAGTGGTTCTCAACCTTCCTAATGCCCTGACCCTGCAATACAGTTCCTCATGTTGCGGTGACCCCAAACTGAAAAATAATTTTGGTGGCTACTTCAAAACTGTAATTTTGCTACAGTTATGATTCAGAATGTGAATACCTGATATGCATTATGTATTCTCATTGCTACAAATCAAACATAATTTAAACACAGTGATTAACCACAAAAACAATATTTAATTATATGTTGAGAAATATTTATTACTAATTCCAATAAATAATGTTTCACTATGACATAGCATGGGTTTAAAAAGCCATTGGAAATATGTATTTTCCAATGGCTTCAGGTGACCCCTGTGTTTTGGTCGTTCAACCCCCATTGAGGTCACGACCCACAGGTTGAGAACTGCTGATATAAATGAAATAGGTGCATAACATTTCTTTGGAGGGACCAGGGACATAGCTCAGGGGCACAAGTGTCTGCATGGCAAGTGCAAGGTCCTGAGTTCCATCCCCAGTTTCGCAAAACAAAACAAAAACCATTTCTTTGGGATTTGGTTTCTCAAATTGGTAAACATTCTAAAGAGTAAATACTTTCTGTGGACTTAATACGAGCTAATATTATAGGATACCAGACTGATTTTGTGAAGTTCGGCTTACATAAAGAAAGGCAAGTGTATTTGTCATGTTGTAAGTATTAAATAAAGATTAACTATTATTTTTGTATTTTTTAAAACAAAAATAAGGCTTTGACAGAGAAATCTAAAATCGCTTTCAATAAACAGGCATTTATGAGCTTTGTAGAGGACTTCTGGGCAGGTGAAAAATGAAACTAAACTGAATTAAAGAATTATTTTTCTGGGCAGTATAAAGAACACAGCCGTCTTAATCCTGGCAAGAAGACGAGACTGGGTGCTCTTCATAGTCAATCACTTTCTTTAACGTGAATAAGCTGAGTGCCCCGTTAGTTCTGGAGAGGAGAGTATGATAGAATCGGCTCTGTAATAGGGGCATTAAGCCCTCTTGCATTATAGGAAATTATTGAAAAAAGCTGCCAGACTCCAATCTCCTTGCCAAAATCTGACTCCAGATGTAATGATAACATTAACCCTGATGATAAAAAAAAAAAAAAAAAAAAAAAAAAAAAAAAAAAAAAAAAAAAAAAAAAAAAAAAAAAAAAAAAAAAAAAAAAAAAAAAAAAAAAAAAAAAAAAACTTTAAATAGCTACAAAGCCATGTGGCAGCTTAGAATGTCAGGTCCAAGCAAGAACAGGAACAAAAGGAAATAGACCTGTGTCGTAGAGCAGGGCCTTATTTTGAGCCTTCGTGCTAAGACTCTTACAGATGCACTTCTTGCTTTAACTTGGCCTTCACCATCTAGCAGAAAAGTTTAACCGCAAGGCATAAAATGCAAATCTAGATTAGTATGCGGAGCTGTGAAAGGCTTAAATCAACAGCTTCCATCATTGCCAGTTTTGCCAGTAACCCACTGTGATTATGGAACACTGGATTTTGTACACAGCCACTTTCTCTTAGTTCAATGAGAAGAAATTTTTCTGTATCAATAATGATTTGAAAAATCACGTCTACACCTTGCGCTCTGTATAACTCCTAGGAGGACAACAATATGCATTTGTATCAAACACTGGAATTGTACTACTAATGTGTTTTGAAATGGTCACATTATTATTTCTTATTGAATACAATTAAACAAAGGTGGAAAACAAGATGCTTTCGTGGTCCTTGGAACTTGAGCCTTAACTGTATGCTGGCTTTGAAATTCAATCCAGCGCCCACAGTATAAGTCAAATAGAGATTTTTTTTTTTTTTTAAATCTTGTAAATGTTGGTATGTGAGGTCAGCTCTGTCATAGCAAATTAAAGAAAATGTCACTTTTCCTTCTTCTCATTACTTTTCCTGAGCGGTAAGTTCGTTTCCCTTTTACATTCTTTTTATCACGACATTTATTTAATGCACCAGTGTGTCTACCAGTTAGGTACTACTTTCAAATTTCAAAGGGGGAATTCTGAGACAACCTTATCATGACTAGGAAATCTCTGTGTGGGCATATCCCAGTTTTGCTCTAATCTTTATGAAAGGTGTCAGGTGTAAGTCACAAAGAGCCCCAGGGCACACAGACATCCCTTTAATAAAATATCCACTAATGGGGCTGACCCACTAAGGGTTCTTGCCTTGCAAAGATTGTCCTAAGAACTTTGAAGTTTCTTATCTCAGACACGGCCTGCTCAGGTTTACAACCATGGGGAAAAATAAACACTTCAGAGTAATTTTCCCGCTGAACTTTCCTTCCGCACATCCCCAGTTCCACGCACCCCTGTGCATTCGTATGATCCTCTCATTCAGATAATCAACCTCCGCGTTCTCTCCCCACTGACAACTAACGTGCTATTTCCTCTCCTTTTAGCCTCAGCTTCTTTATCTGTCCAGACTCTCATTATTCACGTTTTAAAATATTAAATTCAAAGGAGAAAGTAAATTATTCAACGCCACTCGCATGCAAATCTTCCCTACAATTTAAATCCAGCAGATTTCCCATGTGACCCCCCGTTTCATTGAACAACCTAACAAAGACTGTGATAACAACCTCTCATGTTCCGTCTTTGTATCTATTAAATGAAGACCATGAGCTCTCTTTCAGGTTCATTCTTTCCTGTGCACTATCAGATTGGAATAATTCAAAGACAGAATAAGAAAATACTCATTTAATGAGAGGTGCTTAGAGATACCATAAAACCAAGATAAGGATAGAGAAAAGCTTTATCACCATTTTAGAAGGGAGAGTTATCTTCTTGATATTTGCAAAGCATCAGAGGCAATTTTTAACAAGTATAAATATATGCCCAAAGTACAGATCTCTCTATTCTACTGTTTCCCGATATCCACCCCCCACCTACGTATCTGTGCTTGCTGTGAAGAAATGTCTTCTTTACTTACATAAAATAGAACTTTAATTTGAGACACTGACTTGGGAAATTGTAGAAAATGCAAGAGGCAGCGACTGAAAGGCCAAAGCCTTTCTTTTTAATCCCATGACCTATCTGACTCTCATTAAATACTAGGACGTAGTTTCCATAAGGTTATAAATTTTGTCTTTCTAGCTCACCACTGATTTGCTGCACTAGAAATAGAAGTCTGACTCATAACAGATACATAACAAGTACTTATTCAATAAGTACATTCTATGAGATCCCTTTTCTATATTTATGTACATGAAGATCTCTTGTATTAACATCTCCTGCTAAATATTATCTATTATTCTAAAATGTCCAGGCTGGGGAGATAGCTCAGTGGAATAAGTGCTTGCCTGGAAAGCACAAGGTCCTGAGTTTGATCCCTGATACCACCAGGCCCAGGAAATAACAAACACACTGACCAAATGGTGGAAAACTGCTTGAGGGGCACAATTCGAAGGGAATGAGGTAGGGAACAGGGGTCCTCTGGTCCTCAAGAGAACTGGCTCTGTGTGTGCAAGACAGAGACTCACCCATTGCCCGGTTTGTGGGTGGGGCATGAACATGCCCTAATCAGCAGATGTGTCAGTGTGAAAAAAATGTTTTTCAGAAATCTGGTATCATTCAACAAAAAACAATAGCAGCAGAATTTCCTACCTACCTCTAGCATATCCTGGAATTGTAAAGATAAAGGCAGCCTTTCCCTGCTCAGAGACCACTAGCCATTCCCCACTTAGCTTCCAAACTTGCCCCCTTTTTCTCTGCACATTGTAGTATAGAATTAGAGTACCACCATAGGTCTAGAATCAAAGTGCACCATGGAGAAATTGTTGGCAGCAGTAGGAAGCACAGGAACTCGCCCATTCATTCAATGTATAGATTTTTTTGTGATTCTATAGTGACTGGAAACTGATTGCTAGACTGATAGAGAGTTCTTAGACTGAACTTAGTTCTTAGCCTGAACTTAGTTCTCTTCTTTAATGTTTCTTCAGAGACCTAGGCGGGGTGGAGTGTGATAGCACACATCTGTAATCCTAACACTTAGAAGGCTGAGTCAGGAGGATTGCCAAAAGTTCGAGGCCAGCCTGTGCTATTCAAGGAGTTCAAGACTAGCATGCTCTACATAGTGAGATCATGTCTCAAAGAAAGAAAGAAAGAAAGAAAGAAAAAGGAAGGGAGGGAGAGAGGAAGGAAGTAGGGGAGAGAAAGAAGGAAGGAAGAGAGAGAAAGAAAGAAAGAAAGAAAGAAAGAAAGAAAGAAAGAAAGAAAGAAAAAAGAAAGAAAGAAAGAAAGAAAGAGGAAAAAAGGAAAGGAAAGGAACGGAACGGAATGGAACAGAAGGGATCGGAGTGGAACAGAAAGGAAAGAATAGAGACCGGGAGGTATGAAAAATCATCCAGGCCATCAAGATACACTCACGTCAGTAATCTTACCTATGTTACCAGAAGGTAGTTTTATTTTTCCACTAAAGACTAACTGGGGTCCTGTGAGATGGGTAAGTGTTCTAAAGCACCAGCTTAGGAAAGTTTAGGCAACCGCAGGTACCAAGGTTTGATCCCCAGGACCACATGCTACACCAGACCCACCCCCAGGGCAGACTGAGCCAGCAAAAGAATAAAAGACTAACTGGGATACTATGCGGCAAATCCTTTTGAGTTACCGCTAGATTGTTATAGCTAGAATACCCTGCCAGTGAAGAATAAAATATGTGTCCGTATTTAGCTTCAGAATAATGTCACTAACATGAGCCGAGCTCAATAGGCCTGACTAAACCGAGATCCACAGAGGAGCCTCGGGACGTGGTGCGACACTGTAGGAGGCCCCAGTGCCGGAGGGTGATGTGTCCTCAGCGTGCCGCACCTTTCAGTTGACGTTGCATGTGGTACACGACTCACAGGTCAGGCCTGGGTGCTGGGTCTAATGAGTTTTCTGGACTGTCTACTTTAAATGGGTGATCCCCGTCATACTGTGCCATGCCGACCCCACCCCCGGGTGCACTGAAACTGGGCATGGTGGTGTGTGCCTAGAATCCCAGCACCTAGGAAGCTGACAACAGGAGAATCACAACGACTCCCTGTAGACACTGCACCAAAATTCATTAAATAAATATACATACATACATAAATATTATGGATGATAAAGCTATTAAAATAACTAAGTAAATGGAAAACTTGAAAGGTCAGCCTGAAGGTCAGACAATAATGTGTAGAACCAAAAGAACAAGACTCCTGGCACTTTCAGAAAAAGATCATTATTTCTGGAGTTAAAAAGATGGATTCAACTAATTCCATCTTTTAGGTGTAAAAGAGGTGCAAAAGTTGGGCACTGAATTCATCTCAGAGCTACAGATTCTTTTCTTCCATTTAACAATGTTAATGACACTTACTGAATTATCAAAGAGTAAAAGTTAGACCCTGTCTTGAAGGATCCCCAGGAACCTCAGAGTCGTTGGAGATTCTTTAAATATGTTGCTCCTTCCAACCTAACTATGTAGATTCAAAAGGTAGCTCAAGGCTGGAGGAGATAGCTCAGCGGTTTAAGCTCCTGCCTGGCAAGCCCAAGGACCTGGGTTCAATCCCTGCTACTGAATGCTGTGCCTTGCCTGCCACCACAGCTGGTTGTGGTGGAGCATGCCTGTAATCCCAGCCCTTGGGAGGCTGAGACAAGAGGATGACCATAAGTGCAAGCTGCGTAACAGGTCCCTGGGCCAAGTAAATAAATGAAGAATAGATACAATTTAAAAAGGAATTAATTCAATCTTATCTTTTCAAGTAGTTCTCACTTTACCCATAAGCCCAGCAGAAGCGTTACTTGGGAATTTTCAACATCTCCCGCAGGGCCCGGGTTGTTGTGGGTAAAGAGAACTAGGAGACACCGCTGCTGCCTAGAAGGTCGTGGTCTACAAAGGAAAAAGCACAGAGAGCTGAAGACAGCGAATCTCCTCAGTCCAGGAGCGGAAGTCTGAAGGCTGCCTCAGAGGAATGCTAAGACTGAAGCTGCGACCATAAAAGTTTAATGAAGGAAGATGTGTTTCTCAGAACTTGAGATGTCTTTACAGAAAGCTTCATAACAGCAATGCATAAATGATGGATTATTTTGTGCCATGACACTGTTTTTTTTTTTTTTGTGGGACCAGGGTTCGAACTCACGACCTTGCACTTGCCCAGCAGGCACTTGTGCCTCGGAGCTATCTCTCCAGCCCCGACACTGTTGTATCTAACTCATCAGTTGCTCTGAGCAGACAATTAATATGGGCCCCAGAGTGAGGGTGATATTCAAGAAAACTACTGCCACAATACAGCTGCTGAGAGTTCATATGCCTACCTATTCCCTTCTAATTCTATGAAGCGTCTGACTTACAGAAGCAAGGATGTAAGTTTCAGGCTGCATGCTGCTTTCCTGACAGAAGACTAAAGGGAAGAATTTAAACTGCGGGAAGACTACCAAGGTAGAAAGTTAAGACTTGATTCCTGTTAAAATTCAGGAGCAGCAGAAGTGAGTTACATTTATTTGTGAAATAAAGAATAAAATTAAAAAAAAATGGAAGTGCAGTGGAGATGAAGACTCTTTGGAAAATATACGCAAAGGAAAGAGAAGAGAAGGCGAGACAAAATTCCTCTGTATCCTGCAGGAACTTGGAGATGACGCAGTGGGTGAGTGAAGCCGTAAGAGAGAGAGAAGCTTACACGCGATACCGAAAGGGATATGAAAACAGAAGACAGCGACAAGGGAGGTGGGAACCTCAGGAAGAAGCGGAAAAGGAAATGAAAACTTTGACAGTGCCTGAAGCACTGTTAAAAGAAGGAAAGAATTGGATTACCGTAAGTCTGGCTAGTGATAGAGAGGAAAGATTTGTGGGGAAAAATGCCAAAGAAATTCAGAAGGCGAAAAGCTCACAGGGATCAGACAAACAAAAGTACAGGAAGCAAAAAAGGTCATGGAGACTGATGATGTAGGGGTCGCTGCTCTGGGAGAAGAAACTGTAACACATGGAAGCCAAAAAAAATTTTTTTTTCAAGAAATATTTCCTGAAATAAAAGACTTGATGAATCAGATTAGAAGGAAAACATACCCACACATAACTCAGTGTATTGCCAAAAGTCAGCACTCAAAAAGAAATTTCCTACTTATTCAGGCAAAACTTGCAGGCCATTCAGAAAGAAAAATATGTGGCTAAACACTGGCCCCTGGCTCTGAGCATCAAGAATATTTGTTCACCTGTACTATCCTAAGAACGGAGAACTGACGCACAAATTCTGCATACAAGCTATGTTTTGATTCCAGTTGGAAGACATTCTTATGAGCTGGAAGCCATCCTCCTAAACAAACAAGTTGAACAAATCTGGAACCGCAGCAGTAATGTTTCCTTCATTTCACACCCACATGAAGATGGAAAATCCTGGAATGAAAAGCTGCATTAGAATAAATTAATTCTAATTGGTTAAGGAGTTAAACAGTGGAAAGAAAAGCCTGGCAGAGGGCATCAAACCTGAACCCATGTGCAGTTGGGAAGGTCAGCAGCAACACTCACGAGGAAGACGAGCAGACATGTAGCTTGTAAATCTCACACGAAACCCGCCTATTTAATAGTCAGCCTGATACTGGTGGGTGAGGGCTACTGTCGCTGTCACTAATAAAAGAGAAAGAAGAGGAGAAAGAGGCATAAAAAGGAATTGAATTATGTACTCTTACAATTGATGTTATGTATGTATATACACACAGGCACATAAAGCACATTTATATTTGGCATAACTTTAATATTAAAATTACATGAATTCTAAGTAAGGAGATAAAAGAACATCAAAAAAAAAAAGAAGATCCTGCAGTCAAAGAGAGATAATGCAAGGAATCATCAAGGAGAAAACACATAAAAATCATTTATCACAGTGAGGAAATGCCTGCCTGGCATGTGGGAGGTCCTAGGCTCGGCTCCTCATATCTATTTGGTACAGAGTTTTGCTACGTAGTTTGAACTCATAGTGATCCTCCTGTCTCAGCCTCTTGCTGGGTTTACTGGTGTGAGCTACCACACGCAGTTTCGGTGGCCAGCAAGGTGACACAGCATGACACAGCCTGGACCCCTGTCCTTATGCTTGCTAGGCAGGTGCCTAGACCACAGAGCTATCTCCCCTGCCCTCAACTCCTGATATCATGAAATAAAATCATTAAATCAAAGTATGGCATGCATGCTACATAGTACGTATTGTGTAACCATGCGGGTTAATAAGCAATAAAGAATGACAACGTCCTGTTCCCATATACAGAGAACACAAAAGTCTATGAGCTACACACACATGCGCGCGCACACACACACACACACACACACA
>PVJA010002746.1:94616-103083 GCA_004027025.1 Myocastor coypus | reverse complement strand
TCTGGTTTATTTCACTAATGAGTATATGTTCAATATACATCCATTTATATATGAAGTCTTCAAACTTATCATTCTTTATGGATGAGTAGTATTCCATTGTATAAAAATACCACATTTTTTTAAACCATTCTTCAAATGATGGACATTTTGGTTGTTTCCAAGATTTGGCTATTACAAATTGGGCTGCTATAAACATAGGCACACAGATATCGCTATGGTATGAAGTTTTCAGTTCTTCTGGGAAAATTCCCAGTAGGGGGATAGCTGGATTGAACGGAACTTCCAATTCTAGTTTTGTAAGGATCCTCCACACTGCTTTCCATAATGGTTGCACCAATCTGCATTCCCACCAGCAGTGGAGAAGGGTTCCTTGGGAAAAAGGATTTTAAAAAGGAGTGGACTGAAGGAAAAAAAAATGTAAACAGGCTTTTTCTAAATGGGGAGGGGAAGAGGAGTTAAAGGAAGGAAAAAAGGGTATATATGTAATGTTTAGGTACAAGTTTGTCATGATGAATGTGATCATTGTATATGGCAAAAATTTAATAATAAAAAGATTAAGTGCAAGTGAATCAATAATGTGTAAATCCTAAAACTGCAAAACGTAAACATCAGCACCTCTACTGAAATTAAAGAACTTTGCAAATGCACAAATGTATCATACTTATGAAAATCAGAAAATTCAGTTTTTAATATGATAATGCGTCCTGAATTGCTCTACACTTACAATTTTGTTACAGAATCAACTGAAATCCAGCATTATTTTCTAGTGACATAATTTCATTCTGAAAGTCACATGTGAAAAGAAGTAAATTGCAAATCAACATTGCCTGCTCTCAGAATTTCTCACAGAGCTATAGTCATCAAACAGTATGGCATTGACATAAAAACAGAGCATAGATATGATGGTTAGGGTGGTATCCCAACTTGGTTGCCTCTGAGAACCATCCAAGGATTGGTGGAGCACATTACTGGGTGTGTTTGATGGCTTGTGGAGGTGGGATGTGGGTGTCTATATCCAGTCTCTGGCCCCTTTTGCTCTAGTGCTGTTCCCCTGCTCTGCTTCCTGGTTATAATAGACTGAGCACCTTCGCTCCACCAGGCCTTTCTGCCATGATGTTCCTGCCTTAGAACAGCTCACCATGGACTCAGTCCCCTCGAGCCGTGAGCCAAAAACCTCTCCTATAAATCGCGAGTGTCACAAGTATTGTGTCTCAGCAGCAAGAAAGCTACAGCAGAGAAGTAGCGCAGAACTGGGAGCCCAGAAACAACCACAAAACTGATTTTTGACACAGGTGAAAATGAAAATCAATGTGGGAAGCATTTTCCTTTCAACAAATATAATTGGAAAATTATAAGACAATAATAGTAAACTTTGAGTAATATTTTGTACCACACGTAAATTTACTCCAAATGGATCCTAAGTGTAACCACAAAACATTGCATTAATATTGCTAGAAAGAAAACATAGAAGAGCTTTTTGATGAGGAATTGACAGTTTTTTTTAAAGCATAACATGAGTCCCACAATCCATGAGATAACATACTGTAAATACACTTCTCATTACAATTAAAAATACTTGCTCTTCAAAAGATACACTTGAGAAGATGAAAATGGGAGCCACAATTGGAAGAAAAATGTCCCAACACCACATAGAGGACCAGATCTCTAGGATACACAAAGAACTCTCAAAAATCAAGATTCTTTGCTAAGTAAAGTATATGGATGGCACATGAACCCAGGAAAGTCTCCAAGCATCACCATAGAAGCAGCGAATTAAAACACAGTGTGATGTCCTTCACACAAGCATTAAAATCCTATTAATAAAAAGGCTGCCCAAACATAGTCTGCATGAAGATGTGGAGGAATCAGGGTGCTGACACACGGCAGAGGGAATTTAAGTGGACCAGCTGGGAGTGCAGTTTCATAGTCTGTTAATAGCTAGGTGTACTGTCCAAATGAATGACTGCATCAGTCTTTACAAAGAATTGTACATGAGTGGTTCACAGCAGCTTGACTTCAGATAACCACAAATTGGAAGTAACTTGAGTATCCCATTATCACCTGAGTTGCTAAGCAGATTGGATAACAAGCACACAATGGGATATTATTCAATGATAAAAATTAATGCACCCAACATGAATGACTCTCAGAATATTTCTGTTGAGTGAAAGAACACCCACTGTGTAATACAATTTATATACAATCATCAAAACTACCAACACATGTACACTGGCAGGAAGTTGTGAGTGGCTGTGTGAATGGAAACAGGAAAGACCTAGGGGAGGTGCTATAAAGACCAAGAGACTTGGGGTGAGGGAGTGGAGTTTATCATCTGCTGTGAGGTCAGATGGGCATGTATAAATGGCAAAACTTAGACATTTCACATGTGGAGGTTTTGTTGTGCTGATGGTAAGTTGGCAGAGCTAATAGAACAAGAGTTCAGCTTCTCTGAGGTCTGCAGTGCTTCTTTTAACTTCAAAGACCTATAAAGAACAGATGTTAAAACTGAGATTACAGCATCCCAACCATGTACTAGAATCCTGGTGTTGTTAGCATTTCCAGCCTGTGAAAGTTCAAGTAAATTTCAAGACCAAGAGGAAGAGCATTTCATACCATAATTCAAAATAAAGGTATATCTTCAGTAGAGGACAGAGAACACACTGGCATGGATTTTACGTTTTTTTTCTTTTTTTTTGTTGTTTTGTTTGTTTGTTTGTTTCAATAATGGAAAAAATTTAAACTTGAAACTTCTGTTATATTGGTCGTAGCGGTGGTCAAGGACATCTAAGGGCAATGCAAACCAGTTTTCCATCTCTGCTGTTGGGTTGTTTCTCTGAATTCTCTTCTTCCTTGAGTCCTGGAGGGAAGGTTTTTGTGAAGCTGGTAGTGGAGCCAACAGCTGGTCCTACTGTGGCTTGGGGTAACCAGAGATGACAGCCTCTTCTGAGAGCACTGCATAGAGGTCCAGGTTCTGAGCCTTCCTGCTCCTGGGAGGGCGGGTTGAGCACAGCTGCCCTGGTTTGTATTTTGGGGTCTCTTTGATGGTGAGTCATGAGTCTGACCCTGTTGACTTTTTCCAGCTAAGTAAAGTCAGGGTGAAGACTGCCACCAAGGAGTGGCCCCTTGCGGTGGATTAACAAGTGGTCACCTTGGAACATCCAGCTGGATGGAGTCAGCATGGGCTCATTGTGCAAGACCCACGTGAGTGTGTTGCCAACAGCATAAGAGGAGAAATGGAGGGGACAATGGCCTGCTGTTGCTGGAGAAACTGGCGCTGGTGTTCCTGATACAAACTCAACCATCCTCATATTTGGAGGAGCTCAGGCCCTCACTGTCACTGTCTCAGTTACTCTTCTCTCATTGCTGGGGCAAATACCTGGCACCCAACATGAAGAAAGGAAAGGTTCATTTAGCTCACAGTTACTCGCGGTTTCAGTCCATACTCAGCTGGCTCCAAGGCAGAGGGGCACATGGCAGAGAGCAGCAGTTCATGGCTGTGGAACAACAACAGCAACAGAGAGAGTCTGTCTCTCTGTTTCTTTCATATTTCATTCAGGCTGTCTGCTTCAGGCTGGGTGTAACACTGACACCCATAATCCCAACTAGACACAAACTGTAACAGCCATTCGTGCTAGCTGCTGCTTTCTTCTGGTCCTTACCTTGAGTGTCACTTCTTGGCACAAGTGCAGATCCCTCAGCTTGCTGGCACGGACCTTTATATCATTGGTGTAGAATTTCTAGCTTCCACCACTGACCTTTAAACCTTTCCAGAGCAGAACCTTGATACAGACTTGCATGAGACATTGTTGTGGGCTCTAGGCCTCCAGTTGGACTCATGGAGGACATTGCTATGGGATCCAGGCTCTGAGCTGGCTTCTTTAGTGCTTGGACAGATCTCTTGCACTCCTTTGCACTTGATGTTTTAGGTTAATACTATAAAATAATTCTGTAGTTATGTGTCCTATATTAAATCTATACAAATCTATCTTTGAAACCGTGACTACTACACTCTACCTGTCTGGTCAAGGTAGGTTCTGTGGGCACACAGCACATCTGAGTCTCTGCCTCAAGACCTCACAGGATCACCACTTGCAGCCATTCTGTGGTGTCATTTAAGACAAGATAGAATGTATGCTTAGAGTCATGATTAAATGGAAAGTCCTGGATCAGAGCTGGTTATGGTGCCTTATACTCTATGTCCCTGGGATGGGCCTGGCCCTATGAAGTCCAAGCATCACTTTTATAGTTGCATGACATGTTCTCACCTGCCTACTGATCTTTTTTTTTTTTTTTTTTTTTTTTGTCTTTTTGAGGCAGGACCTTCCTATGCAGTTCAGTCTAGCCTTGAGCTCACTCTGTAGCCTAGGCTGGTCTCCAACTCATAATGATCCTCCTGCCTTGGCCTCCCAAGTGCTGGGATCACAGGCATGCACCAACATGCCCTGCTTACCTGCTGACTTTTAACAAGGCCTTCCCTCCCTGTCTAAGCCACGGATAGCCCTTCCAGCAGGAAGACCCTTAGAGTGGTCAGCTTTAGGAGATAATTTTAAAGCTAGAAAATCTTTTAGTCTCTAGAAGCAGAGGTCATTGTGGGAGCTTCTAGGCAACACTGCAGAACTTTGCACCCAACTTTTCTTCTCAGCGCATGGAAGCTGATGCTGGCCATCTGCTGGTCATGCCCAGTGTCTCACCCTGGCCTCAGGCTGCCAGCTAAACTCTCTGTTATCTTTTCTCACTTTTCTTGAGGCACTGGATTTTTTTTTATTATATTTTCGGACATAGAACCAAGCTTCTTTCCCATTGTACTTCCAAGTCTATTGGGTTGAGGCTGTAGAATGTATTTGTCTTGGTTACTCTTCTTTCATTGCTGGGACAAATACCCAACACCAAAAAATGAAAGAAGGTAAGGTATACTTAGCTCACAGTTACTGGAGGCTTCAGTTCATACAAAGCTGGCTCCAAGGCAGAGTGGCACATAGTAGAGAGCAGGAGTTCATGGCAGCGGCAAAGAGCAGAGAGCAAAAGGGACGACTAGCAGCAACCATGACCACAGAGAGCAGGTCTGTCCCTCTGTCTCTCTTACGTTACATTCAGGCTCTCCACCTTAGGCTGGGTGTAGCACTCACACCCATAATCCCAGGAGTACTCAGACTCATAATGCTTGCCTTGGATCATGAATTAATCAAGCTGTACAACTGCATTTCAATGACTGTATGAGGCTTTGGGGGGACAAATACACACAAACCACAACAATATTATAATATTGAGCTGGGTGTGGTGGTGCACGCCTGTAATCCCAGCACTGGGGAGGCTGAGGCGGGAGGATTGGTGAGAGTTCGAGACCAGCCTGGGCTACAAAACTGAGCTCAAGGCCAGCCTGAACTGTACAGTGAGACCCTGTCTCAAAAAGACAAAAAAATAATATTGACATCGTACAGTCACTTATATTTTATAATATAGAGCATTTACATAATGCTTTGTGTTACATGTAATAGATGCATTATACATATATATATATATATATATATATATATATATATATATATATATATATATATATATATATGATATATTTTAAAGTGTCAATACTCATTACAAAGAACTCAGTACCTTTTTAGGAATTTTTAGTTCCTCATTATTCTCATTATTCTTTCAATTTCTAAATAATTTTGAACATCATAGAGGTTAAGTATTGAAAAAAGTATGTTTGCAAGTGAGTATTACAATGTTGTCTGATTGCTTATGGCTTTGTGAAGGTAATCAAGAGAAAAAATAAGACAGACTGTAGCCTTGGACCAAGTCAGGCCCACTGTTCTGAAATTCCATCTCATTTCCTTGAGAAGAGCACATTTTAAGCTGTGGATTACCTGCTTCCATTTTAAAATAAAAATGTGAGGTTTTCATGGTGAAATCTTAATGTGATATATTGACAAGAGAAAGTAAAACATCAGAACTTTTCAAAAAGTCTTACAATTAATATCTTTAAAATGATATTGGAAATTATTGTAAAATATGCAGAGTAAAAATAGCTATCATAATGGGATCCAAAGCTGGAAGAAGACTCTCTATATCCGAAAGTCACGTTTTTCCTGCCTTGTGATGGTGATGGAAGTGCACCTGTCAGTGGTCACTCGTGGGCTGCCTTTTACCACACCTCTTACCACACCTCTCCCCTATCCAGCAGCATGAAGATGCCAGCCCCAGAAGGGTGGCTCTTAGCCCTGGGTGGCCCTTCTCCCCATGTGGGCTGTGCCTGAAATTTAAAGCAATGCTGGCCACTTTCCAATTGGAGACATGTAAAAAAGATACATTATGAAGGTACTAGAATAAAATTCAACAACGTCAGTCTTTGCCCCCAAAATCTTTCCAGTGCACCCTCTAAGATGGCATGAAAAATAACTTAAGTGCATTACAGTACCTATGTTGCAGCTGAACTATAACAAATGAAATTAGATTTATAAACTTCAAGTTTTTCTTTTCTTTTTGAAGTACTTCCTATGTTTTGCTGCCTTAAAAGCTTGAAGATCTAGTTTTTGGTGAGTACCATAATGATACGTGTTAGCAGGCATCTCTGGATATCTATAGGCCACAGGGCAGGTGAGATTGTTGGTCCATGTATTTGACTGTTTGCTTGGCTATGTGTTTACAAAACTTCATGGTCTAATTTTATCTTCACGAAACTGGATTCAACACAAGAGCTAAAAGTTGCATATCTAAGGCTGTTTATCAGTTAGCTTTTAGGTAGAAAACCAATCTACCTAGCTTACTTTCAAACTTCATTTTTGTTTTCAAGTTCTTACATATTTTCTTTTGTGTTATGATTTGACTTTTATGAGGCCATGTTTGTAGTACATAAAAATTCACTGCAGGGAGTTGGTTGTGCACAGAGCACAGCTTCATCCTTTCTGCACCTTCCCCTACCCTTCTTCTGCTCTCCCTCCATCTTCTTGTTCTAAGTTTGCTAAAAAGTTTTACATAAAAGTTCTGCAAACACAGAAGGGTTGCATGTGAAAACTAAACTCGGCCACCACCCAGTCAGGCCCTTCCTTGTGAGTGGGCTCTTCAGTACAGAGGAATCTCTTCCTGCCTCAAACCCACGCCAAGGCAGCCCTCTGGACTTGCCTAGATTCTGGGAAGCTGAGACATTGCAGCTGGTAGCCAAGGTGGAGCAGCCTTCACTGTGGGTGTCCACGTGAGTGCAGGGAGGGCCTGCGCAGCTCTACTATTCACCTGCTATGAAAGCAAGCCCACACTGCTCCCACAGCAAGCTGCCTGTGAACTCAGTTTCCGACAGCCATGCTGAGCTTTTGTTACCCAAGCTACCCCAGCCCAGAACACCATCACTTTCAGTCAGAATCAGCTGAGAGTCTTGACACTGATCTTGTGGCCTAGCTTTTCTTCCTCTGTTAGTTTTCTGTAATTCAAGCACAAATGTATTAAAATTGCGATGTTGCCACTGACACCCAGCATGCTGGGCATAGCTTTTGCTCCTGGTTTCCTCTCTGGCAACTAAAATGTTCTTTTCAATTTTATGTCACCTTTGCAAGACAAAACCAGACAAGGGTGTCTAACCAGTTTGTGCTAACTAGGTATATAAATAAAAAAACCGTAGACTAAACAATACCAGGGGAGACCCCAAATGGTGAAACATGCCAGTAATCCCAGCACTCAGGAGGCTGAGGCAAGATCACAAGCAGGATCCCAGCCTGAACAACTTAGAGAGGCCCTGTCTCAAAATAAAAAATATAACAAAGATCAGGTATTGTGGCTCAGTGCCAGGTTATGGTCATCAATCACTTGTGAAAATGTGGATGCTCCCAGTGCCTCTTGATATCATAAATAATAAGGAATGGGCAAAACACGCAGAAACAGGTATTTCAAGACAGAAGCACATCTGTATCCTGTAGAGCTCACCAGTCATGGTGGACAGCTGGGCTTCCAAGCACCAAGGAATGCTGGTACCTTCCAGTCTTGCTACCTTACATTCCTGGGCTCCCAGGCCCTTCTGGCTCATAGGCTTCCCGAAGAAGACAACGCACAGCCCAGGGGTGGGGAGGCTTCCACACCCCTGATGCGACCTCCTGCTACCTGGGTCATTCTGTGTCCTGCTCTGTGCCTAGCCTATCTCTGAGGGCCACTTAGCACTTCTCAGATACTGCTGTTCTTTTTGGTGCAACTGAGTCTGTTTCTCCACTGGCCAGGCTGACATGTTTTCTAGGCTAAGGTGACTCTTTATTTCCCCTCACTTAGCATGCAGCCCGTGAATGTCTCCCATACTCAATAAGCAGGCCGACTATGCACTTGTTCTCTTCTTGAGATGCTGTGGCAGGGTTTTGCTCATAGAGCTGTCTGCATGACAGACATCTCTCCACACACAGTCTTCCTTGCCAGCACATGGCCTGGGAAGGCCTCTCACTCCTTCCTGGCCCATTGCGTCTCTTGGTTTCTGGAGGTGCTTCTTTGCTGT
>PVJA010002746.1:49616-92116 GCA_004027025.1 Myocastor coypus | reverse complement strand
TCACGTTGGCCTGGTATTTTTTAAAAAATGTATTTAGGACGGGGTCTACAGGATGTCACTGCACAGATTGGACTCCTTGTGATTCTCCTGTCTTCAGCTTCCCGAGTGCTGGGATTACAGGTGCACACCACCTCATCCAGTCTCAATTGCCATCTCAGTGCACCTCAGGGGCAGAGCCAGCACGGCATGCTGGGGATTGAACCCCAGCCACTGAGCTCTGCCTGAGCAGGTGCTTTAGTCTGCTGAACTATCTGGCTGGCCCATTGGCCTGGTATTTTTTACATAGGTAGTGATCGTACACATGATGTTGATGGTGGGTACTTTGTTCCTAGCTCTAATCTAGAGGTGTGAGCATCAACAAACTTGTAAGTAATTCTGAACATTTACTAGTCATTTTGAACTATGTGAGAGATAGGGCAATGTAATTACTATAGTCTCATATATAAAATGGAGTAGAATATATAAAATGAGTGCAAGCTAACTACAAGAAATTCAGACACTAGAAAAGCCTTTGATAATTTGAAATTCCATTTCCATTGCTCTGCACAAACTGCCTGTTGTAGACCCAAGAGGTACAGATGTCTCATATATCTTCCCAAGCACATTTGGACATAAAAATATATAAATATACTTGGACATGTCTATATGTATGTTAGACTTTGCACATATCTAAGTACATAAAATAAATAATATGATTATTTTATGCATGTGAAATCATATTCAAGAAGTTTGAAATGAGTTTTTCATTCATGGATCATGGATCTAGGACCTGTTAGCTTCATTGGCTTTGGTGGATCTGTGTCATTCTTCCACTGAAAATGCACTGAATCCTACCATATAGATGGCTACCCATTTACCATCCTCTCCCACATGTCTGAAACTTAAGGCTTTCCATGGTTTGATAAGTGCAAATGGAGCGCAAGGAGAATTCTTCCTGCACTCTTGATCACTTCTAAAGACGTGCCTGCAGGAGTAGTTTCTGCCCAACTGCTTGGTCACAAGGGGCCTTGCCAGCCCACAGCCCAGTAGGCTGCAGCTATGCAAACTCCCACAAGCAGAAACTGTTGGTGATGTGATACATAAGTCACCTTGGTCCATGCATGATGACTAACATTATACAAATCATCTGTAAACCTCATGCCACCCCAAGAAGGCCCATGTCACTGTCCCATAATGTATTGAGGTTACATGCAGGTGCGTGAGACTCTGAATCAGAACCATGCATCTCTGCCTCCAAAGAGTCTGTCCTCTCAGCCACAAAGGGCTGCCTTCTCTAAGTGGAAATGGAAATCATATTTACAAATTGTAATTTATAAATTCCTCCTGGGTAAAAAAAAAAAAAAAGGAACATGTTTTGAAGTCCTTCCATGATTAGGCAGGAAATCACAACTGACAACCTCTTTAGGTTTATTTTTAACTGTTTATGTGCCGAGCACAGCTCTGAATACAAATCAGCTCCTCTTTCCCTGCATTTCAGCTGCACTCAGATTCTACAGCAGCTCGTCAGTAGATGGAGCCTGCTGACCCACTTGCCAGCTTTTTCTATGGCAGGTAGGGATTTCAGTATATGAAAAATCGGTGATTTGACTTTATTTCATAATTAAGCAGCACACTTGGAGAAGCGATAAGGCAAGTCTGGGTTACCGGGGAAATCACAAATGACTGACAAGGTGCTAACCAGGTTCCTGTCTTTCACCAACGTCGAACCATGACCTTAGATCTTTGGAGGTACAGTTTTATTTTGTCTGGCAGGGATTCACCCTCCAGCTTTGCTTTCTGAAAGTAATTAGGGTGTGTTTAAATAATACGCATTGTCCTTTCCTTGTGCATTTTTTGCAGTGCTGAAATAGGAACTATGGATCTCAGTATACATGAAACAGAATTCTCTGTGAGGGACTAGGGTTGAGATGTGGTGGCACACAGGAAAATTCCCCGTGCATGTCAACCGCCACCAGCTTGCTGCATGCCTGCAAGGTGACACCTGACAGTGGCAGCCAGCTCCCTGTCTAGATATCATGCTGTGGAGATCCCCCTCTGGCAGCAGCTGGGCATGGACTGGCCTGACAGCCTGACAGTGCCTGTGGCTGTCAGGGTGCGGGCTGTGCAGAGCCCAGGGAATCCACTTGAAATGACTTTCCTTGACACACCTTTGATCCTCGCTCCCTGCATGTAGTCCTGATGAGGGAAGAGTCAGCGTCTGGCAGCTACCTCCTGGGGTCTCATTGTCTGCACTCTTGCGGGGGTGGAGGGGGGGAAGCAGAGGCTTCTGCCAGATGGGAGTCAGGCTTCATGGAGTATCATTGCTGGAAGACACACAGACATGACCCAGGGCCACCACCACCCATGCATCTGTCAGAGAAATTGCTCCAGTCCTGCCAGGTGCAGGGGACAGCAAAAGAGCTTCTTAAATGCATAGAGCTAACTCATGCATAAGGTTATGGAGGTCCTATTCTTATTCTGTTTCCACTGCAAGAGCAACTGTACAATCTCCTGCTTTTTATTCTCGTGGTATCCAAAATAGGAAGGCAGACAGGGAAAATCCTAGCAGCTAAGAACTTGAGCATGAGACAAAAGTGCCATGCTGTGGGAAAGTGGGCGAGAAACCATCAATTCCTCTACACTTTTCCCCACCCATTTCTGGTCTGCCTATCCATCTACCATTTACTAATCCATAAACATCGGCAGTTGGAATGAGTCACCACCTAAAATATCCAAGCCTTTTTGAGGAAAAGCAGGAGGAACAGATGCAACCAAGATGCTTGGTGGAAGGACCCAGTCACTGGGTTTCTATTTATCTGCCACAGCAGCTCCTCTCCTCTCACACTTAGCTAAAGCTGTGATCAGAAGGTCTGGTCAATGTTTAAATTAAAAAATACATTATTACAGTAGAGACACTGATACCCACCTAAATCTTCCTTCTCATTTTGAGCATCTTCATCCCATTATCCTTGCAGCTTCCTGCAGCAGCTCTGGAGTCCTCTTTCCTGAGGGTCTTTAGCTGCACTGCCCTGGCTGCCTCGGTGTCCTCAATGGATTCCAAATATGTCCCTGTTCTGGTCCTTGTGATTGAAGAGGAGCCAGAACTCAGGTGATGATTAGGGTAGATGAAGAGACAGCGTCATGCTTTTACGAGCCTGCCTTTCCAGTGGATGGCACATGACAGCAACGGTCACTGTATTTTTGATCCTATATCATAAAGACATTTAGGAGAGAGGACTGCAGGGGCGCTTCAGAAAGTGGCAAGGGCAGTGAGCTAAGTGTTCTGGAAGCAAGAAGGAGGACTCATGAGGGAGACTCACGACAATGTGTCTTTCACTGCAAACTGCCTCCTTATGTTGGAATGTCCCTGTGGTTTTCAGCTATGCCTCTTAGCTCTTGCAGGATTGCCGCTGCCTCCCAGGGGACCAGGTTGCTATCAAAAGGTTCTCTGGTCCCCGAGTCTCTATTGACCCTATCCTGTCGTCTGATCACTCCTTCCACTCCCTACAGCAGGCATCTGCGATGAGTTCTCAGCAGTGGCCAGGTGCATATCTCATCTTGGATTTGCAGCCTCTAAATCGTGAGCTCAGAGTGTCTTTCTACTGAGTTGCCTCCTCAGGTATTTTGCTATAGCAACAGGAAATGTACTCAGACAATGTGAAATCAAAAGCAACTAAACTCAGCAGCAGGGAGTTGGAAAGTGGCTCCTGGAAGTGAAGGAGGGGGACAGGTTTGGGGACTGATGGAGATGATTCTCCAGTGTACAAAGCCCAGGATAGATTTTTACTTGAATCCTGTTAGACTAATTGCATACTAGAAAACTTACTGTAAATAATGGAGTGCCACACATTTCAACTTTGCTAAGAGTGAGTTTCTAATGTTCTCACCATAGACAAAAAATTTGGTGGTGACAATGATGCTACTTGATTTTATCATACTGATGTGTCAAAAATCAAAGCATCATTTCGTACCCCAGAAATGTATCAGGTTGGAATTTGTCAATAGAAAAGTAATGACAATTTTAAAAAGCATCATAAAATAGAAGGACTAGAACTTGCCTGGTTGGGTTCATGCTGAGTGCAGGGTCAGCCCTAATGAAGCAAAGGTTGGGAAGTGGGGCCTAGAAGGGGGCAGAAACATGTGATGCAGTGGGACCCTGGCCAGTGTCCACAGAAAAGCAAAGGCTCAGCCTGCTCGGTCCACGTGAGTCCTACAGATCCCAGCCTGCTGGAGTGTCCTTACCCTAGGTGTGGAGGAGGTGGGAAGCCTCTGTGGCCCTGTGGTCCTGTCCTGTGTCTCTGAGCCATGTTTCATGTCCTACGTGTGCAGGGGTTTGGGAGGGTGATCCCTGAGCCTGAGACTGTATCTGAGACATCCGTGGCTTGGAGAAGAGAAGCGGTAGAATGTCCGACATCCTGGACAGGGGACACACTGTGGAACTCTGGCTCTGACTCCCTCCCAGGGGCGATTTAAGGAAAGAGCAGAACCATGGGTCTTAGGGGCATGGGTGACAACCGGACCCAAGAAGGAGCCCTTGTTCTGGGCTCAGGTGTGGGTATGTGACCAGAAGCCTACTGTGGTCCACCAGAAGGCCTCAGTCCCTCACTTTGTGCTGGCGGCGTGGAATTCAGCATAGGCAGGTCCTCAACAGTCACTACTTGGAAACACTTCTGTTAGGGAGGATTTGGGTCTGTATATTTATTGGTTTCTCTTTTGCACGAGGCCCTGAGAACTGGAGGAATGCAGGAAGCTGGACTTTTAGCTCGCAGGCCCACACCTGTCATAGTTGAAACCAATTGACTCTCAAAGCCTCTTCCATGAGCGTGAAATGGCAGCTTTCCCCATGCGTCAGGCCGGAAGCTGCCTTTGTGAAATGCAAGGCTACATTGCCCTGCAGTGTGCCCTCACCATCCTGACCCCTGAAGACTGGAATTGTGCAGGGAGTGGAGAAGGAGGGTATCATCCATTCGTGTGGCTGCTTTCTAGATCACTATGGTTAAACCTGGGAGTGTTGGATAAGCTCATCGTTCACACTGCCTGTGCCCCACTGCTCTGAAGGCCACAGAAGACCGAGGCTCTCATGAGGCTCTCATGCAGTCTAGGACAATGGAGGCAGGGTGCTCACTCATCATGAATCCAGAGGGCCCTGCTGTCAAACCACGCGCTCCGAACGGCACCTTGACAGCAGAGGCAGATCTTGGAAGTCAGGTTATTTTGGGAGCTATCACATATGCATCTGCTGGTTACTAATGCTGGAGATGAAAAGATTTCAGGTAAGGAGAAGGCCAGGGAGTCGGGGCGCTAAATACTGCTGCTTGACAGATTTTACAAATCAACTGCAGCTCACCTTGGGGATATGCTTTACCTGAAATCTTCCTTGGCACTGGTGACCTTTCAGGAAGCAGTTAATAGAACAGGGTTACAGAAGGTCCTGGCTGGAATCACAGAGCTGCATTGGATCCAAGCCCCAGCAAGAGAATGTGGAGCTGTACTCCCTCTCTGGGGCTGGCCAGGGAATGGGCTAGGCTTTAAAAATTTAAAAAAAAAATATTTTTTGTGGTACTATACTGGGGATTGAGCTGAGCATCTCCTTACTGAGCTATATCCCAGCCTCCTTTTTATTTTTATTTTGGACGGGATTTTACTCCATCACTGAGTTGTGCAGGCTGAGCTTATACTTTCAATCCTCCTGCTTCAGCCTCCCCAAGTCCTGGGATTACTGCCAAGCACTGCCACATCCAGGTTGATTTCCAGTGGTTCTCAACCTTTCTAATGCTGTGACCCCGCAATACAGTTCCTCATGTTGCAGTGATGCTAAACCAAAAAATAATGTTGGTGGCTAATTCCAAACTGTAATTTTGCTACAGTTATGATTCGGAATGGCTTTAGGCGACCCTTGTGTTTTGGTCGCTTGACCCCCACTGGGGTCACGACTCACAGGTTGAGAACCACTGAAGAATTATTCATTTACAGCAGGATTTGTTTGAATTTGTCATTTGTATACAAAAATAAAATGACAGCTCAGCTGCATTCCGATCTGGTGCTATTCCTGTATGTGTCCATCTTTCTGATTCCTGTGTCTGTGGTCTTGTCCCCTCATGAGGACACCATCCCTCCCCTGGCCCCTGTCACTCTTGTCTCAATGTCTCTCAATTCTTAGTCTTGCTGTCTTAGGTACAAACTTTTGATCAGTTCTTCAACAGAAACCTTGCTTTCCTTCCTCTGGCCTTCCGGGTGTGTTTGTCTTCTCTATGGCATTCGGATTGGCCAATGGAAGCCCCAGTCCTCTGCAGTCCTTACAGACCCTGCCCCATCCCATAGCATCTCTGCCTGCCTCCGAGACCTCAGCTAGCTGGCTGATTTCCATGGTACAGTTGTGCACTCACACCTCTTCAGCCCATATGTTTTATAATGTGGACCCTGCACTACTCACCCTTCATTTTTATTTTTTTAAATATTTTTTTATTGTTTAAATTTAACAATGGTTATATTACATATTTTCATCATATTCACCCTTCATTTTTAATTAAAATATTCATTCTCTAGCATCGGGCAGCCCGGCTGTGAGTGGATTATTCTGCTAGCCAGCAGAGGAACCAAAAATCTATTTTTTATTGAAAGATCAGTGGTTCCATCTGCATTATGTTTGAATTTGTAGATAGCAAACAGATATGGTGTGTCCTTATACTTATCATCCATCTAGAAGCATGGAATTCAGTCTGACACACAGCTCACTCTATCACCCTGGAAGTTCCCAAGCTCCCTAGCCTGATACATATTGCGGAAAACCCCCTGCTGTTCCTGTCTTTAACTTGATGCTTTTTTTTTTTTTTTTTTTTTCCGGAACCAGGGATTGAACTCAGGACATTGCACTTGCCAGGTAGACACTTGTGTCCCTGAGCTATCTCCCGGGCCCTTCCGATGGCTATTTTTGAAGGAGAAACTTCAAGTCTCCATTCCCACATCCTGCTTTCTGGACCTTCTTCCTTCCCCTCCCTGTCCTGCTCCACTCCTCTCCTGTCCTTCTTCCTCCCCCTGTTGCATTAGAAGGGTTGGGAAATTCAGGAGCCAACAAATAACTAGGATGTTTAGTACAACCGTGGGAACCTATAGAACTTCATCTGTCTCCAACGCCATCAAGCCTATAGCTTCATCAGACCTAAGCCAGTGTCAAATCTAGGCATGCCAAGACTTGTCCTTGCACATTAAGCATCCACACTCCACTCCTTGAACCCTATGTGGTTTGCACTGAGCGCTAAGGTGAGCAAGCTGGGTCCAGGATCTCCCATGCTGTTCAGAAGTGCTTGCCGTTGCTTCTGTGCACACCCCATTCTGAGTCATTCTGATTCTAGACTCTCCCTGCCCTCCCTGTCTTGCACAGTCACAGGCCACCAGAAGAGGGTAAGGGGTGCTTGTACTCCTTGTGAGGAGCTCTTGAGGTGCCAGCTCTTCCTTAGAAACCACCTTAACCCCAATCTCTGTGTTGGAAAAGCCTTTCTTCCAAAGGAGGGGTCAAGGAGTCTAAGTAACCAAAGGTAACAAAAGTCATATCAGTGTGTGTGTGTGTGTTGACATTGAAAGCTGGGATTTTCTTTGCCTAATGCTTAGTGTGCCCATAAACCCCATAGTGCCAGGTGACCTGGGACAGTGGGTGAACTGCACCTCTCATCACTGTACTGGCTGTTGGTAGAAATGACAGAGTCAGGCTGCACATAGAGGGCAGTATGGCCAGAGTCTCATGACTTTAGATTTCTCATGCCTAGGGGACATGAGACCAAAGGATATGTCCTTATTGCTCCATATAAGGTAAGACGGAGGATGAGAGCATCATATTGTGAAAGGGGGTGGATGTGCCAGGGTTCTTGCTGGATTATTCTTTAGCATCCTGGATCTCCAGGGCTTTCTTGGAGCCAAGAAACATGGTAGAGCCTGTGCTGCTGTTCTTAGCATAACCAAAGGAAGTTGATGACTTGATCTGCTGCTGAAGGCCTTCCTTCCTGGGAGCTCAGGAGCTCAGAGTCTCCACCAGGCACTCTCTCTCTCTCTCTCTCTCTCTCTCTCTCTCTCTCTCTCTCTGTCTCTCTGATCTCCATATCTTAACTAGAAAAAATGAGGGTCTTTAGCTGGATCAATAACTCACACCCTGGCTTCTGAAAGAGCGATGCACATCTTTGGTGCAGGAGAGTAGTATAGCTGGGTCTATTTCTGATATGCATCTGAAATATGGAGTGCATTTGACTTCTGCAAATATCTGCTGGAAAGAAAGCCTCCTTTGCTTCAGAAATGTGTGAAGGTTGCTGCTTGCCAAATATGAGAGTTCCCCTGTGCTCCTCTAACTGCTGGGTGTTAGAGGGACTAGAAAGGTGGGACAAGGGTCCACAAGAAAGCCTCAGCTTCCAGATGAAACCTGGGTATAGGACACACCTCAAGCATCCAGCTGTGTAGATGTCAGTGTGAGCTGAGCTACAACAGTGCTTCTGCATATGCAGAGGTATGCCAAATGCTTTCAGTAAACACAACGTTGGAGAGAACAGTGGGTTCACCTCTACTGGACAAGCACAGAGCCAGTTCAGCACCCTGGAAGCCACCTTCTCCTTGGCTGCTACCAACACACTTGACTTTAAGGCTGGGCCCCTCCCCTCTCCGACTCTAGTGGTCTGGAGTAACTGCTCCATGGCACACCAGTGAGCCTGATAAATGGGCGCTTCCCTTCCTGACCCTGGTGTGCCCTTGCCCACGTTGCTAGCCACATGGAGCCTGGTCCCTGATCTCTAATGGTGATAAAAGTGTTTTCCATTCTAGCAATCTTTTTATCTGGTAGCATACATAAAAACGAGGTTAGTTTAAGACTAGGAGGCGAAAGAAGTTAGTATTTCTAGAAGACAGCTCACACCCCAGCTCCTATCCCTAGTTGCAAGCTCCCATAAGGAAACAAGCGACCAAGAAACTGTTGAATGTGAGCATCTGCATGTATATGCGGGGTAAAGAAAGGCAAAGTGGCACTCAGATAACTCAGGATCAATCTATTACAGCTGGACCAATGAATGTCGAGGATGCTTCCTTTATCATCTCTACCACTGAGGTGCGTGCACTGCTAGCAGATAGCAGAATTTCATTTTAATAAGCTCATTTAATAAGCTCATAATAATAAGCTCATGAAACTTCTTGGGTTGAAAGAAACTCAAAGCATTAAAGAGATCTGTAAGGTGATGTGGGCCACTGATGGAGGAGTTCCTCAAACAAAGAGTGTTTTCCTTCCAGTGTATGTTAAAATGCACATCATATTTCAAATGCACATTGGAGATAGCCCTGGTCCTTCTGACGGCCACCTAGGGATGAGCTGTGTCACCTGCAACTGTGAGTAGCAGAACTACATCCTAACATCTGGCTCCCAGGAGGCCTCACAAGGCTTTGCTGGCCCAAGAGCACCCTCCCTTTTGTCCTGTGGGGTGTCTTGGGGATCCAAGCCCAGCCAAGCCACAACAACTGCAGACGAGCAGTGTCCAAGAGAAAGGCAGTGGTGTAATGAGCTAGCTCAGCTGGTTAGTCATTTGGTGGATGGAATGAGGGACAGAGTCTCCCACCACAACAGAGAGCCACAAGAGCCCACCTCTCTGCTGAGTCTTAGGCCTTTTTCCTCATTCTTTCTTTCATCCTTTCCCATCTTTTTTCTCCATTTTGCCTTATCTCATGCTCTAATGATTGGTCACTCCATTAAATAAGATGTAAATTTTTTTTGTGATATGTTTCCTGGGTAAAAAGAACATTTTTTTCTCTAAAAACTGGTTGTGACACAGTTTGAACTTTCAAAGTATAGATGGTTACGGAAAAGTGGACAGCTATATTCCAACATGGTCATTTCTGGGTGGAGGAGTTCAGGAAAATTTCTTTCTTTTCTCTTCTCTTCTCTTCTCTTCTCTTCTCTTCTCTTCTCTTCTCTTCTCTTCTCTTCTCTTCTCTTCTCTTCTCTTCTCTTCTCTTCCTTTCCTTTCCTTTCCTTCTTTTCTTTTCTTTTTCTGTCTCTGTCTCTGTCTCTCTCTCTCTCTCTCTCTCTCTCTCTCTCTCTCTCTCTTTCTTTCTGTCTTTCTTCTTTTTCATAACCACAGCCAGAACAATGTCCTCATTTTCCACTTAGCAATTTGCGCCTGCTATCTGGGGCTCAGCTTTCTAGTGTACAGCATTGACCTTACACCTTGCATGTTTGTGGGACAGATAGAGAAAACAAAGGAAGACATTATCCAAAATGTGACACAGGAATTCCTTTTATTTTTTCTTGATGTTTGAGCAACCAAAGTTTTTTTTTTTTTTTTCAGTCTGAATTTTACAAGCAGTGAATGTTCTTATACCCATAATAGCCCATTTTTCAGTGAACCTCATTTGAACTTCTCCCTCCTTTTATCCCAGCATAGCTAGTTCATGAAAAAGTATTATCTTAAAAAGAGATTTTTTTAAAAATATAGATTGGCTTGTGGTGAAATACATCATTTTAGTAACAGAGATGATCAGAAAAGGGGAAGAGCAGGATAAAATTGGGCAGCCCTACGGGGTGTATCTGACTCTTCCCTTTGTCCCTTGTCCCACATGTGTGGCATTAGTTGCATTTCTTCCTTCAGTCCCCCTTCTCTGCCCAAGCTGCCCATTCACCCACTGCGCTGTGAGACAAGGGAGTAATAAAAATATATATATTTTGTGTTCTGTCTCTCACTCAATTTCGTGGACTGCTCACTAAACACTGATTGGTGGGTGGGTGGATGGGTGGGCAGGTGGGCAGAAGGTAGAATGGATGGAAAGATGGGCAGTAGATGCATGAGAGGAAAGAAGGATAAATAAAGGAGAGGAGAAATTTAGAAAATATCAGCAGTGTGGTATTTCATCACTTTAAAAAGTAGCAAATTAGAGCCCATTAGGAGGAAGAGTAAAGTAAGCAGCTCTTTCCTAAGAGTAACACTGTGAGCACAGAGGAAAGATCTTTGTGTGACCTCTGTAAATCTCTGCCTACTGACAGCCAATAAAGGAGCTCAGATTTGGTAAGCATCTTTGAAGTGGGTAGAAAACAAGCCTATAATGCAGGCCAACAGTAGATGTATTGGTAGAACCCAGTGGAATTGTGGGTATAGCCATTTTTTAACAGCAGCTCTGGGGCTAAAGTTAAACTACAAATTTTCACTATACATTAGGCAAAATAGGTGCTGTTTTAGCCAAGAGACATCCTTTTTAGGTCTTTTTCTGCCTCATCAAATATTTCACTGACAGCTTGGTTTTCACAAGGCACAGTTCAGTGCTGCATTTACATGTTCCAGGAGAATCACACGCAAAAGTTGGGAGAGGTAATCTCTGTCTCCTCCCTCGTGGCTTCTGTGTGGAGTATTGTTTACTAGGCAGCCCCGTGGGCTCCCGTGGAAGCTGCAGGCCTGGCCTTGACCCATGATCATGCACAGGAGGCCAAGCCTGTCCTCTGTGCCATTTTCCACAAGTCAAACTGGGAGTGAAAACATGAAATGGGGACTGAAGAGGGCCCAGAGGTGGAGGGAGGGCGGAAAGCATGAACATGGAAAATGAAGACACGCTGCTGTGGGCACACGCCAGCACCCCATGATGGGCATAGTCACTGCAAACATACACTGGTGACACAGTGAACAAGAAAGAATAATGAAGTTGTGTGTTAACACAAACAAAAAATTACAGAAGGAAATGAAGAGTATATTTTAAATAACTTGCTTAGGGCTGCATACTGCTATCCTTACTCTGTTTTATTATGAGTTGTTGTTGCTGATCCTATGGCTAATTCATAAAATAAATTTTATTCTAGGTAAGCACATGTGGAGAAAAACACAGTCTATTGAGGGGTTAGTGTTCCATGTTCTTGGGGTCTTGGCTGGCACCCCCATGGGTAAGAGAAGCGCTGTGTGTCCATGAAGGTATGAGGATAGTGAAGGAGGGGGACTCCTGTCAACATGTACCAGTGTCTTCAGATTTTGTTCTAACAGTTGGGGCAAACACTTAAGTCACAATATGAGCCAGGGTGGTCACACACAGCTGTAAATCCCAGCACTCTGAGAGGCTGAGGCAGGCCAAGCCCGCTTACCGGCACATCATCTCAAAAAATTGAAGCGAAAACTAATTTTTTACAAAAGGTCTTGGGATGTAGCTCAGCACAAAGGTCCTGGTTTTAATATTCCAAAATGTGCATAATATAAAGCAGAAAGTGATTCTGGAAGGTTCTGGCCATTGACAGTGGGGAAATCCAGTCAGCCTCCGAGACCTCATGGTGGCCAAGTTCTTGGGGTGAAGGGATGGGCGGGGGAGGCTGGTGCTGGGGAAGGTGCCACGGAGGACGGTGCTGTGGGGTGGGGAGCTGTGCAGCTGCTGGGGCAGGAGCAGGGGAACACAGGAAGGAAAGAAGGTCGGAGAAGAAGGGGAGCCAGGCCGAAGATGCTGTGCAGTGGGGGTCTGCCCTAAGTGGGGAGACAGGAGCAAGAAAACAGCAATGTGGATGCTGAGGAAATGAAGCTGTGTTACACAAAAATACACTATCCCTGCTTCCTGAGTGTTAAGACCAAGCTGTAGACAGGAAAATCCTATTTAAAAGTCCTAAGAGAGCTCACAATGCAAAGATGTTCTTGCTGAATTCTTCTACAAACAGAACAACTCATTTGTAAAATAAACACTCTGCTATGCAAGCTTATCTTCTTCTGGCTCATTTACATCAGACCATAGCAGCTTGCAGAATATTACTTAATATGGATTTAAGGGCCCCTCCCACCAAGAAAAAGAAATGTAGTCTAACAGACCCTTACCAAAAAATTAAAAGCTAGCTGAAGGAAAGCATCATGCAACCTCACCAGCCACCCGGGAGACATTTATACATCACGTAACACAGAGAAACAGGACCTGGAATTTCATGTGCCTAGTTCCAAGTAAATGCTAGTACCTGGCATGCCACGTGTTCCATGGGGGCAGTGTTTTAATTTATAGGAATACCCAGGACTACTATGGTAGATTGCATGTGAATGCGACTGTGCGACTTCCTTGTTGCTTTTCTTTCTCTCTTTGGGGTTTTGTTTTTGGATTCTACAGTAACACAGTGAAGCCTGAACATTACACAGGGCATCTCTGCACACAAAACAATGGTGACCATGAAGTTGGTGCTTAGTGAACGAAGCATTCACACGCTGGACAATAACAACCCTCACCAGCTACCCTGTGGGCAGCTGCTCTAAGAGAAAGGCACGCACAGGTTCAAGGCTGGCATGTGCACCGATAAATTCTGCTTGCTAAACAACTGAACTGCAGGCGCACTTGATGGAAGTAAGCACAGACCTGTGACAATATAGCTGCAGAACCACAGAGAGTGTAATTTCAAGTCTGTTTCTACCAAGGTCATGGTGTTCAGACCAAAGAGAATGTTAACACTTATCAAAAGACTTTATATATCCAACAGCTTAGGCCTCCCGTATGAAAAGGCACAGTATAGAAAAAAGTTTTCAGAATATCTGCCTCTACAGGGGAAGGATGGGTTGCCTGAAGGTCACTCACAGTCCTCAGGGTTGCTTGTGTTGCTTTGCAAAACGAAGCAGCAACTATGTGAGGTTGTTAGTTAATAAACATGTTACAAGGTGTAAATGAGAGCCTTGTTTTGTACAACAAAAGAATAGAAATCTACCTCTCACAGTGTCTTGTGGGGTGTAAAATGCTTTCCCTGAACTTACCTTGCTTTATTCAGAACATATTTTGCTCAATGGACAAGATTATTAATTTTCTCATATTTTGGGTGAGAAGGCTGAGTCTCATAGGATGAGTGCGTGTACATGTAAGTCAGCTTTGCATTACTGTGACAAAATGCCTGAGGACAACAACTGAGAGAATGAAAAGCTTACTTTGGTGCACAGTTTCTGAGGATTTGGTCCTTGGTTGGCGCGTTCCGTTGAGTTGAGGCTCATACAATGTGTTCAACTAGTACATCACCTGAGCTCTCGATAACATGGGCAGTCCATGCTACAGTCTGAGACTGAGGTTCCCAAGGATTGGGGCTTCCAGTAAGGCTCTTCTGCCTGGAGTGGCTAAATGAAAACAGCCCCAGACAATGGAAAAAGAATCTTGCCACACTGAGAAAAAGAGGAGATAACCTTGGATTCTTTCACATGATGTGAGGTTTCTTTTATCTCAGTGCAGATGGGGATCTTCCTCAATATGAGATGTGGGGAAGCAGTTTCACTCTTGTGTGCCTCAGTTTCCCTACCACAGCATAGCTTAATATAAAGGTAAGAGGTACCAGCTCCTTATGCAGACTCCAGGAGAGCACACTGAATGAGTGTGAGATCCTGTGACCATTATAGCAATGTAAAGAAGAGACTATGCTGGACCAACTGTAAATACAGTAATCAGATTCCCATAATTCCAGATGTTGTTGTGGACTTCCACTGATAGACATTTCTTTTTTATCGTCTTGAGACAGGGTCTCACTATGCAGTTGAGGCTGGCTTTGAGCTCAGTTTTGCAGCCCAGGCTGGTCTCGAACTCTCATCGATCCTCCTGCCTCAGCCTCAGTTCTGGGATTATAGGCTTGCGCCACCACGCCCAGCTTCTGATAGACATTTCTGAGAAAAAACTTAATCAGAACAATAGGAAGTAGGAAGATGCCAAACACTCGTTCTTTTTTTCTTAATTTTAAAAAATTTATTTATTTATTTATTTATTTATTTGGTACAGGGTCTTGCCACACAGTTCAGACTCACTTGTAGTGATCCTCCTTTCTCGGCCTTCCCAGTGCTGGGCTTACAGGTGTTTGCCACTTGGTGGCCAGCAGAGCACTCCCAGGGTTCCAGGGCCAGCACATCATTTGGTACTGGAGATGGAACCCATGTCCTTGTGCTTTCCAGGCAGGTGCTTAGACCACCAAGCTATGTCACCAGTCCTAATGACTCATTCTTATGTGGTTGATTATCCATAGATGCCAAGGAATCGGAGCCAAACAAGGAGAGAGAAACCAATTTAGTTGTTACCAATTTGTCTAGTATGAAAGGATTATTAAATTTGCCAATGGATTCAATCATTTCACTATGTAAAAAAAATCCCTTGGAAACCAAGAAGATATAGGCCAACTAAGATGACTTTAAAGAGCTTACATAGGGCTGGAGAGATAGCTCAGCAGACTAAGCGCCTGCCTGGCCAGCTCAGGGACCTGGGTTCCATCCTTGGCACTGCATCTTATGTCCTGGGCATATTGAGCTGGCCACTGACATCAGGTGTGGTGGCACATGATTATAATCCTAGCACTGGGGGCACTGAAACAGGAAGATCACTGTTGAGTCTGAACTATGTAGTGAGACCCTGTATCAAATACATAAAAAATAAAAAATTTTTAAAAAGCTTATATAAAGCAGTAATATAAATTTAAGATTGAGCCCTTGGTTCTAGTTGATGTTATCTTCTAACTTGAAAAGTTTTTCTAGCACAGGCTTAAGTGGCCACAGGAGCCCAAAAGGTAATGCGTCCTGGAGTGGGCAGCATCAGAGCCCCGAGATGTCCTCATGCTGTCCCCATGAACTCTGAAGAGGACCCCATAGATGAAGGAGACTAAAGGAGAGATCATGAGACAGAGACAGCTTCCCAATCACTTAGGCTTGGAGGACTAACAGGGCTTTGCATAGCTCCGGGAGGAGGCAGGCGAGTTGGAGAGCGACCGGGAGATGCTGCTTCCTTGACCTTAGTGTGAACTCAGGAGCTGCCTTTCCATCTTCTGGGCTGGAGAGGTGGAAGACAGTGCCGTGCACTGCACACCCTGAGCACCGGTGCGCGGCCCTGTTGCAGCTACAGCCAATCTGTGCATGAATCACAACATCTTTCCACCCTCTCTAGATTTTTCCATCCAGCACTGGCTTCTCTGGTGAGAGCCAAACATGTGAAGCAGAGCTAGCAGGAGAGAGGACAGTGACAATCTCCAGTGTGGGCTCTGTGACATATCCTGCTGACCTACATCAACAGAAGGCTGCAAATGCAACAAGGAGTTCCCTATCTCTCGCTGCAGGCTGCCACCTGGAGAAACTTCTCTTCTTGTGTCTGTGCCTTACACCTCCACCTTTAGGGGAAGCTGGATGCCCCCATCCCAGCACCCACTCCAGAAAAACACTTCCTTCCACCTTCTTTACAAAGTTATTACAAGGAGTGAGGCTGGAGAAGAAGCTGGACAGGAGGTACAGCGCACCATCCCATGAATGCATGATGAGTGTGTGGTTAATAGTGCGCCCAAGCCACCAGCCACCGGCTGTCCCACCACGAGACCTGCCCCGCGGACCTAAGTCACTGGCAGACCATTGTCAAGAATCCCTGTATGGATGGGAATTTATCACTGGCCTGTTCAGGGGCTCTCTGGAGCTATGAACATGGACTGGCTCGGGGGGGGGGGGAAGAAAGGAAGAAATCCCCTCTCTGCAACCATGCACTTGCAGGTGCTTAATGCATACTTAGGATCAGTGGCATTTGCCTAAAAGGATCTGATTTTTAGCCAGGAGGAAAATTAAACCGAAACACGGCTGTTAGTAAGTGTGTTATTCCTTGTATCAAATGTCCAAATGGTTGAGAGAGAGATAGAGCCGCCATCCACTGAGCCTCAGCTTACCGTTCTGACGTTTCCCCACTTGTGGTTTGCATAGACTGTCGCATCAAGTCTCTTTTGTTTCCCTTTTCCTTTTGACTCTATAGTTAACCCCAAGTTTTCCCCTAACTCCTGCATGCTCAGGCCTGTGGGCAGATTCACCCTTCTCTGGGCTCTTCCAGCACCAATAATCCTGCAGCTCCGGATGCAGCTACTCTGCCCTGGGTTGCCAGCTGTGCACCCTCCAGGAAACATGTGTGTCTCTGCATTCTGTGACTTGGGAGGGTCACAGAAGTGTCTCTGCAAGGTGGCAGTGCAGAAGGCACTGGCAAACAGCAGGAGTCAGTCTTACCATAATTTTAAAACTGGCTCTTAAATTATTAAATATAAGGGCAACTGCCACATGCAGGTATTTAGCTGGGGGCTGGATGGAAGATGGTGGGGAGAAGGAGGTGGCCACTTGCCTGGCGTGGGAAGTGTTCCTGCCCTGCACGGGGTGCTGTGGGGGTGCCCTATCTCTTCCAAAATGCCTTCCACCTCCCCTTCATTTTTTCCATCTCTATCTGAATCTTTCTAGAACATTCTGAGGCCCATAAATGTCTAAACCAGATGATTCTCGCCTTCAGAACACATTTTTTAAAGGCATCTATCCTAAATCCTCATTTACATGTGCAGTCAAAGGAAAGAAACTTTAAAAACAAAACCAAATTCCTATCCATTACCTCAAAGCCTTCATTTTCACTTAAATTCTTAGACAACTCTTTCTACACTATTTTAAAGGCAAAGAGGTGGATATATAAAAATAACTTGGCATGTGCTATCAAAGCCCTGTTCAAAGTGAGAGGGAGAGAGGGAGACAGAGGAAAGGAGAGAGGGAGAGGAAAGGAAAAAAGGAGGGAGGGAAAGGGGGAGGGAAGGAGAGAGAGTGGAAAGGAGGAAGAGACTTGGGGGACCCTGGCAGTGTAGAAAGATGCTTGTCCCTCTTTGTCTAAATCCTAGCTGGACCTTCAGTTCTTCTGAAGACCCCAGACCACAGAATATCTCCCCTAGAAATAACAAGGACAGCTAAAGTATTCTTTCTTTGGTTTTGGCTGAGTCAACATATGACTCTGGGTAATCCTCAAAACAAGCACCATGCAGGAGGGCATCTCTGTACAAAGGCATCTCCTGGGGTGACCGACTGACAGCATCGTGATTGCTAGTGCTCTAGAGGGGAGTAGGGTACAGTTAAGGGACGGACTAAGAACTCATTTGTTAAAAATAGTGTTAGAATGTGCGAATGAAGAGGCTGGGGATGGCAGAAGAGCATGAATCAGAGGCTTCATCCTCCGGAGAGAAGGAATTCAGCACCATGGGAAGGGAGCAGAACATCAGAACCGGGAAGGACTTGATGTGAACAATTGTCCTGCCCATGGCCACCTCCTAGGGTTTCCCTGAGTCAGGCAGTAGATTCACTCTCATCAAAGTCTTGCTCACGCATCTTTTTGATGAAAAGACCACAGTCCCGGGAAATGTTCCTCCTCTCACACACAGAAGCACCCCCACATCCCATAATACTGTGATACATACAATTAAAAAGAGACTCCCAGGACTCTGACCCATGGCTGGGCTCTTGGCTTCTGCGGGTGGTGCCACCAATATCTCTGCTTGCTTTTAGACCTACACATAGGACTTTGCTTTTTTGGTCTAAATGTCCATAGAACTAGATAAACTGTGGATTTTCATATCAGATACCATTTGTGGGACAAACTTCAGTAATTTACAGCAGTGCAGAATGGGACCATGGTGTCAGGGTCCAACTCTGTCCCTTGGGGTTGGGGCAGTGGGGCACACAGCTCCATCCCTGGTCCTGGGGTACCACCGGAGCTAGGGGCAAATTCTAGGCCCTGGAGGTGCCTCCAAGAGCTCTGATTTGGGCGCCCCATGGCCTGGGTCTCCCTCCTGCCTCAGTCTCCTTATTTGCCCAGAGCTGGTGGAGAAGATAAAGTGAGTTGGTGCACATGCATTTCTGTGAGCCTGGGAGGCTCTTGCATCCCTGTGGACTGGCTGGAGCCACTGAGGGGACTTGAATGGCTGCAGACCCCACACAAAGTGATGCAGACAATGTATCGCCAAGCTGAACAGCAGGACCACAGGAAGGGCCGTTCCACTGGATGAAAACACCTTTCACATTCCCTGTTTCAATTGTACTTGGATGGAAACTGAGTCACAGCCCCAGGAACACCAGTTCTGCTCCCCTCCCAGTCAAGGGGCCACCTCCTCCACCCCACGCAGATGGCTCACCCTTCTCTTCTTCCTGGATCCTTGTGACAGGAAGTGACCTACCCACAGCAGCTTCATCAGCTTCTGTAGTCTGCACTTGTCGTGTCCTTGTGTACTTCCAATTTAATAATAATAATTATTAGTATTTCCCATTTATTTATCATAATAATAATTATTTTAACTCCTCTACCTCTAAAAAAGATTTCAAAATACTGAAAACAACAGACACATGAACCATTAATAATTCATAATAAAAGATCAAAGAGAGGTCATTTCAGAGGAAATACAGGCTAAGGGACGTAGACATTTTATTCTCTCAACTCTGAGAACTCTCTTTGGGGTCCACGTGCCTTCATTTCTGGTCCTTGGGTGAACTGCTCCTCCTGGTGCCCCCCGGGGCTGCTCTTCTGTGCTGAGAGCTCCTTTCCCCCTAAATCTCCCTGACATGCATTGCTGATTGGTCTACAGCATACTGTCCTATAGAGCATATGGAGGACTAGTCATTTTTAATCTTAAGCCCCACGTGGAGCTCGGTCATCAGCCATAATTCAACCTTAGCCCCAGACATTGTCACATTGTCACCTTGAAGCCACTGAATTACTTTCCACTGGAAGCACAACTTGCATTGGGAAGAACCAGTGCGTCAGCTCCCACTTGCAACTGGATGCGCAAAATGGTTGCCTTAAGAATTTTAATTTCCCAAAATGAATCTTTTGAGCCTGGTATAACTACAGAGCTAAGGCTGGGTCCACTTGACAGTGTGCGTCTCTTGACACTCTGTGCCTACCTGGGGGCCACGGGGACAAGGGCAGGAGATGTCTTCACCCAGTCATGCCTGTTGCTTTCCAGAGGATTGTCTGGGTCATATGGAAGAGATGGAATCAATCCTGGACAAAGGCACACCTTTCCTCCCTGGTGCTGAGCTGTAACTGCTAAGACTCAACCCATAGGGGACAATGTGGCAGGCAAAGGGATAGGTCCTTGCTCCTGAAAGACTGCTTGCCTCTTTTAACTTCTCCCCAACCCCTTCAGGCCTCAGCAAAGTACAGGGAGGAAAGTCAGAAGTGACAGCCTGAGTGTGACATCACCCATCGTTCTTGGGAAGTGAGAATGGATTGGATATCAGAGGTGGCTTTATTTCCTGTCTAATTTTTCAATAATTATACACTGTGTGTGGTAACACACATCCTCAATCTCAGCACTCTGGGAGGAGTTTGGAAAGTTCCAGCCCAGCCTGGGCAACTTGGCAACTTAGTGAGATCCTGTCTGAAAAAATATATACAAGGATTGGGGATGTGACTCAGTGAAAAGGCCCTATGTTCAATCCCCAGTATTACCTCTTATAAATAAACATGATATAATCTTAGTAGTCTATGGTTCATTCTGAAGAGTCTTACTGAGAAAAGTGAGAACTGAGAAGACACATATTTAGATTGTGCATATCATGTGACCTCATGGAACTATGGAAGTGTCCACCAACAGATGAAGAAGTAAAGAAGGCATGGTGTAAGCACACCAGGACGTATCGTCCTTGCTTAGAAAGGGAGTCCTGTCCTTTGGATGACCTAAGGACCTAAGGCCAGATATGGAACACTAGGGACTGTGTGATCTCACACAGGAAAGGGAAAAAAGGCCCAAATGGAGGAACCAAAAGTAGAACACTGGTGAGGCAGGAGAAAGGGAGAGAGACATCTTGTGCGAGATACCAAATTTCAGCTAGGCAGCAACAGTAGCTGCTGGAGACCCAGGCCATGGCTTGGGACCACAGTTCACAGTGCCACATTGTGTGTGGAGATTTGATAAGAGTAAATTGTGGTTATGAAGAGCGAGGGGCAGAAGTAGCGAGAGGGTTGGTGGATGGCTCATTGGCTCCTTAAGCCAGTCCTTTCCCGAGGTGCGCCCATTTCGAAGGGTCGCACCGGACTCCTTACATGCAATTCCATGGATGAATTAGACATTGACGGAACAGGTCGTGGGGAGGAGGAACCTAGGACGTGAGCACCGCTTTATGTTTAGGGCCAGCAAAACTGCTCGCCATGGAGCAAATGGGGCTGGTGTTGATCCATTCGCTCGAGGTGGGCATCCCTGGGGGCAGGGTGGGTTTGGGCTGGGGAACGTGAGTCCACCTCACTGGTGTGATGCACTGGGACCAGCTCCTGGAGCTTCCTGGGGTCTAGGGTCTCCCAAAAGAAAGAAAAAGATGCTAACAACACTGAGTTGAAGCACAACACAGAAGGTGTGACCTCACGTCCCTAAAGCATGTTTGAGGGCCACAAGGCTGTGCTCTGAGAAGAGCATTTCTGCAGGCAGGGGCCATGGGTGGCACTTCACATGTGCGGTTCTCCTTCTTTGTATTTTAGGGAAGGGTCTACAGGGTGTTCAGGGTCTCACTACTAGATCGAATTCGTCATGATCCGCCTGTTCACAGCCTCTCAAAAACTGGGATTACAGGCGCGCACCACCACGCCCAATCTCAACTACCGCCTCAGTGCGCCCAGGGGCGGGGCCGGCATGGCAGGCTGGGTAGAATGAATCTCCAGCCCCAGTACCTGCTTGCAGACGCTTTAATGTGCTGAGCCCTTTGGCCAGTCGTTAAAGATGAGGACTTTTTTCTTCTTTCCTTCCTTTCTTTCTTCCTTTCTTTCTTCCTTCCTTCCTTCCTTTCTTTCTTTCTTTCTTTTCTTTTTTTTTTCTTTTTGCTGGCTCAGGCTGCCTTAAGGACAGCTCGGGTAAGGCACATGAAGCTGGGGACTGAACCCTGGTCTTCTGCGCCTGAGGGCCTTTGCCTGAGCAGGCACTTACACAACTGGGCTAAGCCTCAGGGGCCCCCACGCATGTGCTTCTGCCCCAATTGCCTTCCATAAGACCGGAGCACTTGCCCCTTGCTGGGTACCCGAACCTGCAAAATGAGCATGCGGGCACTGTGTTACCAACATGCACAGGACTGATGGCAAGTAGGCACCTTTCACACAGGTTCCTTCTTCATCTTCATGGACATGCCCCCTGGAAAATGGCCAGTTACCACTATCTGGGCCTCAGGAACTGTGTTCACCCCGTGGACCTCAGAGGGATGAAACTCCTCGAAATTCTCTCAATGAGCCCATGAAGTCTGTGGCTAAAAATGTGAACTAGTAAAGGGATAATAAGACTTCAACAAGATCTACCAGATAATGACTCAGAATTCGTATCATGTCTCAAATAAAAGTGACGGATTTTATTGAATAATCATATTATTTAACCAGAAATTGAGCACGATGAGAGGACTCCCATCTCCCATGTTCTGGAGTCATTTAAGCTTCTATTTCAAATGAGTGTGACTGAAGGAATGGTCTTATGCTTGTTTTAAGCTAAGTCCTGTGTTGTGGGGGGACATATTTTGGAATTTCTTCTTCCTACCTGTCTTATACATTTCTATTTTCTAGAACCTAGTTTCTTGGAGAATTATTTTTATTACTTATATCCAGACTCTGACTTATTTACATTTCCTAAAAGAAATGTACCTTGGCAAGTTTTCTCTTTCTGCTAACGGTCTTGATTTATATTACACATGTATGCTTGGACTGATCTATACCCCTGTATGGAAATCTTCAGATTCTGACCCTGAGCTGGTACCAGATCTGCTTTTTGGTCCAATGAGAAGGGATCATTATTTGCTCTTTTTCATTACTTTAGTACACTCCAGGACAATGTTCTTGCCATTTCTCATGGGAAATTCTTCCGAAATCTAAAATACACTGCTGCCAGGAATCCTTCCCTCATATTTGGTTAAAATGTTTTTTTATCTAAAATTCAGTCTCTTACTCTAAGACTAAGTTGATTTCTTAGCTTTTTATATTTGGGTCACTCAGACAATCAAGTGTCCCCACATCCTGTCTTGGAAAATCTCATTGGATAACATTGACATTTGGTCCCTGACCTGTATGTATCTCATTTTATTGTTCTTCCTCCCAGATGAGCCAGAGAGAGAGAGAGAGAGACAGAGAGAGAGAGAGAGAGAGAGAGAGAGAGAGAGAAAGAGAGAGACAGACAGACAGAGAGAGGGACAGAGAGAGAGAGAAGAGAGGAGAAACAGAAGAGGGGAGAGGAAAGAGGGGAAGGGAGGAGAGAGAAGAGAGGGGAGAGTAGAGGGAAGAGGGGAGAGAGAGGAGAGAGGAGAGGAGAGAAGGGAGAGGAGAGAAAGAGGAGACAGAGACAGAGACAGAGGGAGACAAGGAGAAACGGAGACACAGAAACAAACACAGAGAAAGCGACAGAGAGCATGAGAGAGCCCAAAATAAGGAGTCCATAAAATTTACACAATTATCTGACAATGTCTTCTCATTGCGTTGTTCTTGGAAACATCAAAGCAAAACAGAAAACTATATTTCTAATGAAGTTACACTCATGCCTTTTGATATTTTTGCTCATTTGCATTGTAAACCTGATTACCATCTTTTAGACAAATCGGAAATGAAGAAGGAATATTATGAATTAGGAATGTAACTGTATCATCCCCTCATGTTAAGTAGAAACAGAATCATTTGAATGGAACTCAGAAGATAATTAAGAAGCCCCCGGGAGAGTATGCATTAGTCCTCTCTCCCAGCTAGGTATGAAATAGAATTATCTTCTACTGCTAAATCCTCAAAACTTCTATCAGTGGTGAGTTAGCAAGGGATTTTTGGATTTGGTCAATAAGGTGGACACCAAAATAAGTTATAAAACATATTACGACATAAGCCAATAGAAATAAGTAAATAAGAGAGTCATGCAGATACCAAAACAACTCCAGGAATTTAAAAAATTAGCACAGTTACAGTGACCTTTGAACTCATCCAAGGTTTGGGGGGTAACTCAGTGGCAGTGGGTTTCAATGAAAAGAGATGGCATAGACTCCACCTCAGGACATCCAGGGGAGGAACTGTCCCCAGCTGGGACCACCAAGGACAGAATGTCCTTCATTCTTTCACAGGATAAAGATGATTTTGAGAATCTACAGGGAAACAAATTGGTGGAGTGAGATAAAGCTTTAACAGTTAGTGTTTCTATAAAGGGTAATTTTCAATAAAAATTGAACTTGATTAAAATGGAACCAGCTCCCAATTAGAGTCCTGGAAATTCCATGACCTATGGCTGGAACTGTTCTCTCTCCAAGTTGCGAGTGCTTCTGCATGTTTTAAGTTTTCTTCAACATTGAATTGCAATACCTAGGAAGTGTCGTTTTTCAGGATCGGGGTTCAAACTCACAACCTTGCACTTGCCAGGCAGGCACTTGTGCCACAGAGCTATCTCCCCAGCCCAACCTAGGAAGTGTCTAAGCACATAATAAGCACTGAATAAATATTGTAAAATAAATAACCCAATTTTAACTTTGGGACAAAACAATGCATCAATAGCTGCTATAATTCGTATATTTCCTGAGCTCTTTAACTTCCTGAAATTCCTTCAACTTTCCAACCACATTGTGATATCCAGCCAAACAAAACCATTTTCAGAATCATCACTGGAGCTGTAACTATAAGACATCATCTAAACATTTTTATTGATAATTTTTTTTTTTTGCAGAACTGGAGATCGAACTCAGGACCTTGCACTTGCCAGGCAGGGACTTGTGCCCCTGAGCTATCTCCCCAGCCCTGTTGCTAATTTTTTTTAGCCAGTTAAGTAGCCAAATAAACCGGGTCCAAATCCAACTAAAGTCACTTTCGAACGTGTGGCATTTTCCCCTTTCTGGGTTATGTTACAGCAGAGTTTTTTAGTTTTCTGCCTGTTAGAAAGGATTTTTGATGTGCTATCTGATTGGCAGACATAAATACATTCATCCTAGCAACTGAGCAATCTGCCTCTTCAAAGGAGGGGAAAATAGCTCAAAGTAAGCAAATAAAGTGATTTTTTACCCTACATACAGAATAAAAGTCACAAACAAATATTGAAAATATAAAATGTGTGGAAACTAGTAACATCTAAATGAGATCTATCATTGCCCTTAGAGGAGGTAGTAAAATTAAATGCTTCCCTGAATGACCAAATGTGGATTCCTTTTTTGACTAATTAACTGACCATGGTTCCCAGGAGTGGTCCTCCTTAAGCATTTAAGAAAATAGTGTGTTTATAAGCACACTGAGAATGGAAGGCTACAAGAGTTTTATAATCACCTGGTGTCTCCATCCCCTCTCAGTTCCCAGGGCTTGGAGTTCAAGTCTCCAGACCAAAGGACCTTGCTGCTGGCCTCCAGGAGGCCAGGCACTACGGGGAGGATTTCTCCACCTTTGGCGCCACACCCAGTCCCATGCTGTCTGTGCACGACATGTACCCATCATTTGATCCCTGCAACAAGGTGAGCTGATCACTTAGGAGGCCTTGGTGCTGAGCACAGTTAGCTTGCTGGCCAATGACCCAAGGTGGCAGGGCCAGAGTTTAAAGCCACACTCGTGACCAAAGTTCATGTTCAGCCCAGAGCCTTATCTGGGTTGAGCTCTGGAGTTTCAGCACAGTCCATGTGCTCTGTTTGTGGGTTTCAGTCTCCAGCCAGCCTGAGTGGGAACCACTGTGCTCTCTTAGGATTTAAAGTTTTTGCTTTCCTGGATCTGCCCTGAAATACGTGGGAAATACCTTTTCCTTTCTCTTTATCTAAATAGTACCCTATGACACCCATATCAATATGCTCTCAACTTCTCGCCTTCCTCCTCTAAATGCCTCCCAGTGACTTACAAATTTACAAGAATCATGCTTTTGCTAAGTTATTTTATAAAGGAGTGGAAGTTGGAAAAGTGAGACCATAGCTGTTCTGCTATGGTCACCTGGTGTCCCCCACAGCCCACCATGTTCAGAGCTGGGATTTGGAAGGTGGCTCGATTATGGAGCACTGTGGTCATCAGTGAATCATCTGTGATGAGTTTATAGCTGAATGTGCTGTTAGGAGGTTGGGCATGATGAGAAGAGGTAGACTGCAACAGGCAGAGCCTTCCAGGGTGTATTTCCCTTGCCAACCCTTCTCTTCCCTCCCTGCTTTCTGGCCACCATGAGGTGAGTGGTTTTCTTCTGTCAGGCCTTGCTGCCATGGTGCTCCTGCCTCAGAGTGAGCCAACTCTATGGTAAACTCTCTAAAAGCATCAGCACATGCAGCCTCTCCTCTCCCACCTTCCAGATGTCAGGTGCAGTGTCTCAGTGAGGAGAACGCTTCTCAGAGCGCAATAGCACGTGGACTTTGGCATGAGCGACTTGGGCAGGCTGAGCCCCAGGTTCTTTAGGCCCCCTATCGAGGAACCTAAGGTCCACAGGAATGTCCTGCTACGTGTGAACCCAGCATGCTCCTGGGGCCCATGCAGGCTTGGTGGCTCAACCAGGACTTGAATGTCATTGAAAGGTCAGAGATGAAATTGAATTTGGAGTGGTGAGTCACAGCACTGTGTTGGGATGCAGGATACTTCTTCCAGGGCAAGAGACTGTACCGCAGCAAGTCTCAGGCTCCCTGGATCAGTTTGCCCACCTTGTTGCTTTCACTTTATTTTTTAATTTTTAAAATATATTTGATTGTTACACAGTCTCACTACATAGCTTGGACTAAGAGTGATCCTCCTGTTTTCAGCCTCCTTAGTGCTGGCGTACGCTACCACACCCTGGCTCTGTAGTCTGCTCAGTCTGCCCTGGAGGTGGGGTTGGCACAGCATATTGTGCTGGGGGCAGAACTGCAGTCCCTGCACTTGTCCAAGCTTGCCTAAGCAGGAGCTTTAGTCTGCTGAGCTATCTCCCCAGCCCAACCTTGTTTGTAAAAAGCACTCCTAATGCACAAGATACCAGATACTCCTAATGCTCAAGGGCACACAAAGATGAAGGATGCCTTAAGCACAGGCATCCAGTTTGGATGTAGGCAGATGTGGGATCAGGTTCTAGCTTTATCACTCTGAAAAATCTTGAGTTAATGAAGTTCAGCTTTTTGTTTGCTGCTTGATGAGAGAGGGGATCTATCTTTTAAAATTACCACGGAGTTATGACATTAAGTAACTGAAACATTTAGTACATTGTATGGCAGGTACAAAGACATACTCAATAAATGGTAGCTCCTATTATTCCGGTAGGACAGTGACCCTGGACTCTAGTGGACTTGGATGAAACAGGCAGAGGTATGGCAGAGGAAAGCCGATTAGCTCAGGAAGGCAGGAAGCAGCAAGAGCAAGCGCCAGACAGGAGGGAGCTGGCAGCCAGCTACAGTGACCGAGGTCATGCCCTCATGGCTCCCTCCCTTCATCTAGTTCTCTCTCTCTCTCTCTCTCTCTCTCTCTCTCTCTCTCTCTCTCTTATTTTTATCTCCTCCCAATAATGCTATTAAAGTTTGACCTTGTCAGTGCATTCTTCCAAGGATGAAGTTAGAGCCCTCCTGCTCCAGTCACTTTCCAAAACCCTGTCTCTGTACAGATGAGATTTTAGGCATATCCCTGATCTCAACCCGGTGTGATGGTCCATGCTGAGATGTTCCCCCAAGCCTCATGCGGGGGACTCTGGGTAGTATGGGATCATGGGAGTGTGATACTTATCAATGGATTACTCCACTGCTGAGTTTTAGCTAAATGTGGTATTATAGGTGATGCCTTGTGTGAGGAAGAGGGTCACAGGGGACCTGGACTGACAGGGTCTGTGTCCCTCTGTCCTCCTTGTGCCCTCCCTGCTTCCTATCTCCCATGCCTCAAGCTCTTCTGCCATATTGTCCTTCCTTGGAGTCATCTGACTACAGACTGAACCTCTACAAACCATGAGCCACAGTAGATCTTTTCTCCTTAGGGCTGTGGGTCAGGTATTATGGTTCAGTGGTGAGAAAGTATGTAACTACAACACCAGGCTTTTCAGGGGGTTCTGAGTGAGACCAGTGCAGCTCTGGAGAATTCAATGCCGTGAAAGTTTGGGCTCAGTTGCTATGGAGCCTGCAGACCCTTCATCTTCCTGATAGTAGGGGCAAATGTGCAAACAGCTGTGGCAGGAACAAGAGTACTTAGCTCCCGACAGTGATGCCAGGGAGGAAGAGAAGGCTATTACAAGAGATGGGATCTAAGGGCTTAGTGAGGCATGATGGGTAGAGAAACTAAAGGCAGTTGTCTGTGGGATTTGACACTGGGGACATATGGTGGGTTCCACTGTCTGTAGTGGGCAGCAGGGAAAGCAGGCTGGGTAAAGAGGGGGCAAAATCCAGCATAGAGCCCCAGGGGTAGGCATGCTGGTGTCATCAGCTACACGAGAGAGCTCAGCCTTTACCAGCCTAAGTCTTCAGCTGGTACTGCAAGACCCATGAGGTCTTGCAGTATCAACTTACTTAATCTTCACCATGGCTCAGGGGGTAGAAACTCATTCGGGCCCCACCTACAAATAAAGAGACTCAGGTACTCAACAAAGCTCAGAGATGACACAGCAGGGAACAAGATGTTCAGCACAGCTCTACCTCACCTCTCTGTTCTCTGCTCCCCATGGGCACATTCACTCCACATTCAACAGGAAGCTAGCTGTCTCCACCAGGACCTCAACTCTGACCCTGGCTGGGCAGTGAGGGCAGAGAGATAGCTTCCCAGAAGGCCCTTTCTGCATTCTGTCTGGAAGCACCCAAGACGCAATGGTCAGGGAGCAGATGCAGGGCCTGCTTCGATTATGGTCCTGTGTGCTAGGTTCCTGGGGCCAAGGCCCACAAACATGAAAGCGCATGGAGACAGGCAGGGTTGGACCAAGGATGAGCCCAGCTGGTTACCCACAGTGGTATAGGAATGGCCCAGGATAGGGTACAGCCAGAAAATCTATGTAGTTTGTGTGGTAGTGGGGGAACAGCTTTTGCCAGGGGTGGTCCTTTTGTGAAACATAATATTAAAGAGTCTGTTAAGGGCTGTGAAACCCACAACACAAACTGTATTTGCTGTGACTTTGGTGTCACTCAGGGATGGGGACACTTGCCAGGTGCTCTTTGCTGCAGAGTGAATCATGCTCACAGGAAGCCTGCATATGATTGTCCTTTCCATCGTGTTAGATGGGGACACAGACACCAGGAAAGATGAAGCAACTTTCCAAGGCCTCCAGACAAGCAGAGAGCAGAGCTGGGATCCAGCTGCAGGAAGGGCTCTGCGTGTGTGCTGTAGACTTCTTGGGAGGAGAAACCAGGAGGCATGTAAGGAGCAGCTGCGAGCATGGGCCATAATGCCAGACACCAGGAGGTCACAGTGTCATAGAGGCTCAGAGGTTCAACCAACAACAGAAGATGCAGGACCAAAGTAAAGGCTGCGTAGTCAGGGAGAGGGTGCAGGGGCATCAGCGGTGGCCTGGATTCTGCATTCGGTGGGCAGGGGGAAGAAGAAAGCCCTGAACCAGGTTACCCGGCAAGAAGAAGACATTGGGTGGGACTGGCTGAGTGTGGCTCCAGCTACCCCCAGGGACTATAAAGGAGCATCGGCTTCTATAAAGCTACAGTCAGGGAGACGCAAGTTAGCTGCAAAGATGGGGGATGAGATCGTGGGTGGACAGCCTCCTTCAAGCAGGAGGAGGGATGTGGGACAAGGACTAACAACGGAGGCTTGGGAATAGCACCTTAAGCCCCTGCTAGCCAATCTCCACAGGTGCATAAATCCAGGACTTGCCATAAATATCTACCTTGAAAAGTCATTTAAGATTTACTCCTTTAATGAATATTAATAACAGATAAGACTCAGAGGGGGTAGGGCATAAAGGGATTTCAAAGTGGTAGAAATAGATTTCTAAAATGTGGTGTAGGGTTTCAGCAAATCTGGATGTATTTGACTCGGGTATGTCCCTACTTTGTGTGGAAGTAGTTTGTCTTCTAAACTCCAGAGAATAAAGGAAATGTCCTGTCATTAACTGGGAGTGAAGAATAATGAAAAAACACGGAAAAATAAAAAAATTAACCTCCTAATTACAGAAGTTTACTTTTACACATTTAGCATAAAGAACCAGTGAGTTGAGTAGAATAATTATTTGTGAATTTACACATAAAGTGACCAATGTTCTGATAAGGATGTAGGAGATACAAGAGCAACAACAGTGGAGAATGGGCCATAAACACCTTTGATTGAGATAAGAAAAAAATAATTCTTCTAAGGTCAAATGGTCCACATTTATATCAAATCATACTTTGTGAAAATTATTCGTGAATTTCTTGTACTGAAAAATAGCTGGAGGTATAATCATAATTACTGTATAGCATTCATGTTAAGAAATTTGGGGAAAAAGTTTGGAAGCCATTGCAGCGGATAATAAATGGCAAGTCAGGGGTACTTGAGTTCACTTGGGAAACTACTAGGCACTCTTTAGAAGGAATTCTATTTTACCTGAACTTCTGATAACAGCCTCTGCTCCTCGTGATGCGGCCTGACAGTAACCCGTGCTGGGTGTTCATAGGGGCTGGCTTCCCCCTCCCAGGATCTTAACAACACCCCTGTTCACAAACAAGAATTATATGTTCAGGGAATTTAGACTCATTTAATTATTAGCCTGAGTAAAATATAATTATGTGGATAAATCCATAGGGAAAGGGAAGAAAACAAACAACCACCTACAAAGCAAATGGAGAGGACAATTTGATTAACTCCGGAGTTAGAGGGTTCCAGCACAAGGGCGTCTCTTTGGTGGCATCATGGCATGACATCGCTTGACTCGTCTCAGCTTGGCTCTTACTCACGATGCATGCGCTGGGATGACAGCCCTATAGTGACGCCCCTTCACATATGTTGGTAGGGAACAAGGTTTTAGACAAAATTCCAGAACAATTACTTTAGACCAATTGTTTTATTAAAAAAAAAAAAACAATAAACAAGTAGGGTGTGGTGGTGCATGCCTACAATTACAGCACTTGGGAGGCTGAGGCAGGAGGATCAATGCGAGTTCGAGACCAGCTTGGGCTACAAAAATGAGCTCAAGGCTAGCCTGAGCTGCATAGTGAGACCCTGTCTCAAAAAGACAAAACAAACAAAAAAATAAACAGTGGTTTAAAATGATCCTGCCCTTGAATGTTGCTTCAATGCCAATTGCTCTGGAAGATTCTAATTGTGTGCTTCCTGCTAGGCACGGGATGAGGGGAGGGGGAGGGAGAGTCTGCCCTGGCTCCAGCGGCAGAGCCCACGGTGAGCAGCACCTTGGTAGCTTCTTACAGTCACTTTGTTCATACAAACAAGGAGGACCAAACCCTGCTTTGTTCAACAGACGTGAAGATGGCCCCAGGTGGTAGTTGGGACTGTGCTACATGCAGGCAGATTTTAGGTCATTGCTATTACCAGTTGTCCCTGCCTCCTTCTGTCTTACTTCCTGCTGGAACACCCTGTGGCTGTTTTTGTCTCTGCGTGGACATGGAGAGCCCCTGCGGTTCATTTTTGCCAAGCTGGACACCATCATGCTGCAGCTGGGCTTGGTAACCATGAACGACCCCTGGCTGTACCTGACACAGTGAGCTCTTGCAGCTGAGCCCAGCTTCTGCTATTGGGCCACCCCAGGTCCCAGAAAAGCTGAGTAATAGCTGCTGCTTCTGACCTGCTTAGATGTTTTTATTCTCTGCTGTACATTTGACCTACATGCTCTTCCTCTGACCTGATAGAATGAGCTCTTGCTATGCCCCCCTCATGTAGTCCTTTATCTCTGCTCCCAGATATTGATGACTTACAATCTACTGTCAGAAATCATATAATACATGCATATAAACACATGCATGTGGGTTAGAAATCTTCTTTTTCTGAGGACCTGGGGATATAGGGCCTCTTGAAGGTAACATAGGGAGGAAGCCCCTGAGGGGGGATCAGTGGCCTTGTTCAAAGAGAAACAGAGCTAGCTCTCTTTTCTCTACCACTTGGGAGCACGTTGAGAAGGCAGCTCTCTGCAAACAGGAAGGGAGCCTTCGCTGCATGCCACGTCTGCTGGCACTGAGCTTGCACTTCCCAGGCTCCAGCTCCAAGAGGAACAGATGCTTGCTGTGAAGTTCCCTGGCGTTCGGGGTCTTGCTATACAGCCTGTGCCCAAACTCCAGCGCTTGCTGACCGCCCTGGACGGTGAGCTCAGCATTTCCTTCTTCACATCGCGTCACTTGCCAGCCTTGTGCACTCACAAAATGGTGCGACCCTTCTGCAGGTGCATTTTTTGGAGACTATCCTGTGTGCCAGGAACTGGGAAGGATGGAGAGGAAGGGAAAGGGACAGCCTGTCACTTAGCTCACAGACTCAAGTCCAAGTTGAGGTTTGCCCAAAAAAATGACAATTGAACTGAGAAAAAATTACAACCAATCTCCCTAATTGCTACTCAGTATATGCAGGGATTTTTTAAGCACAGCCATAAAGCCCAACAAGGACAAAATGCAATCAGGAAAAAGTACTTAATAAAGAAAGTGCACTTATCCCTGGGTTCCCTGGAGTACCTAGTCTGCCCTGCTTGGTCAGCTCAGGGCTGGAGGTAGGTGGGCAGTGGCAAATGCCTGCATCCTGTCCTCGCCACCTCCCTCCTTGGGTGTCCCGCTCACTCACGTCCCATTACTCAGCTGACCTTCCTAGGACCAAATGTACAAGTTTCTGTGGGTGGCAAGGATCCCATGCTCTTCTGAGCTGTCCTGTTGCATCAGAGAATGCCAGGCCAAAGAATGTGGGGTCTGCTGGAGAGGGGGCCATTCTGCACACGCACGTGTGGGTGCCACTTCATACCTTTCCCGGACTCCTGTCTGCATGTGTGCTCGTGCTCGATGGCTTCTCACTCCTCTCTGGTTCCATGTCTGTGCACGTGTACAGGTGTGGTCACAGACTCTCACCACCACTATATCCCATCTCATGGGAAGACCCTGTCATTCAGAATGGACTGACAAGTGACTTTTGCTTCACTTTGACACAATGGTTTGGGCCAGATCACAAGTGGATACAGTGTTGGGAACATGGATTCTGATGTCAGGCCCCCGAGGAACCCCACTAGAATTAGTCACCCGTATAGCCCAGGAGCCCATTCAAATAGCGCCCCCTAGAACTCTCTTTGTTCTCTTGCCCTGGGGGACAAAAGGCCATTCCTTGTGTTCATGCAGGTACATCAGTGATGATGTCATGTGAGAAAGAGGTGCAGTGGAAGGGACCCACTAGGACGGGATGCTAGGGACCCATCCTTCCCATCTTTGCATGTAGAGCTGTCATCTGAGCCTCTGGAGACAGCAGGTGAGTTGAGTGATCAGAGCCACACCCTGAGGGTCACTTAGAGCTGCTGCAGTGGCCATAATGAAGCACCAAGGGCTGGTGCTTAGCCAACAGAAGGTCTGGAGACAGGAAGTCTGAGAGAGACCTCAGGAAATTTGGTTTCTGGTAAGGCTGTGGCCTGGGTCACCTTCCTGTGTCCTTGGTCCTGGTTCCTCTCATCTTTGAAGGCCTTGTCCATCCCTAGTCTCTCATTCTACCGACATGCTCCTCCCAGGCCCACCTCCAGCAGCCACACTGGGTTGCAGGCCTTTATGGATGGACCTTGGGGAGACACAACTCAGCCCCTCATGGATGCATGGTCCATATGGGTGGCACATAGACAGGACTTCAAAGACAAACAGCAAAACGCAGAAAAATTCAGAGGGGGGAATAAGAATCCATTCCATCACACTTACAAACTCACAGGACACGTCACACCCACTGAATTCCATCTCAGCCCAGCGAGGCAGCCTTGCTTTAAGGCTGAACTTAGGCTACTAACACCGAAGATCGCCAAGGTGCCCTTGCTCTGACTCTTCCGATGCCTCCTGGGTTCCAGCCCCTGGTCTTCTGGTCCTGACGGTGCCTGTGCCTATCCTCTATCCCCAACCCTGGATGCCTGGCATGTGACCACTGTCAGCGACCACATTCCAGCCCAGTGTCTCTGCCCTGCTCCCCACACTGCTGCTTGTGTTGTTGGCCATTCTTCCCTGGCCATGCTCCAGTGTTACAGATCACACCTGTCACTGCTGCATTCTCAAGGGCAGACCCCTTGCCTCAGGTGACACTGTTCCCTCCCCCTCTGATCCCCAAAACTCGAAGACAACCATCTGTGCCCCTCAGGCCCTGTCCTCTTACCCATCTTTAGCCCCCATGAGTGGCATGTTTGGATCTGTTCCCCCAACGCTTTGTCCTCTGTTCTTCACAGGGCTAACCTGGATGCTATCCCTGAAGAATCGGTGCTACGTCCCACACCAGCCCTGGCTCTGCTCATGCACAGCAGTATGAATGTTCCATCTCCAGTGCATCCCTGAACCCCGAGCTCCTGGGGGATGCTATTTCTCTTAATGAAACAGAAGTAAAAGCAAATCTCCTGGGAGCCTGTGTCTGCATCCAGCAACAGCCGGTCCCCTGTCCCACTCGTGCCAGCAGACCCCGCTCACTGTGCCAAGGCCTTCTTCTGGGTCTCACCCTGGGCCACATGGTGCCCACCATCACCACTGTGGTCCAGGCTGTCCGTGCTCTGCCTGAGCCCACATCCTAGGGGGCAGCCAATAGCATCCCTCTAGCTCACCGCTGCCTGCTGCCCCTCACTAGTGCCTGCTGCTATCACAAAGTTCCCACCAGTGCCTCTAGGATGGTGAGCATGCAGTCTGTCCCTCAATTCTTCTCTGTGCTTTCAGGGTCCTGCTGTCCCTCATACTGAGTACTCCAACACCATGTGTCTTTCCCATCACTCCAGAGCCCAAGTCCAAGCCAGAGCCACCTCTGTCTGCCAGTGCCCCATCAATTTCTTCTCAAGTACCCATGACACTCCGTCAACCATCAGCTGAGAACCTGGCAGGGCTTCCTGTCTCACTAAAGGGAGGGAAATCCCTCCCATGCCCTGGGATCATGACTGTTTCCTACTCATTTTGTGGCCTCAGGACCTCTGCACAGTGCCTTCCCCACACCCGCAAAGCTTGATTCTCCTCATCTCTTGGACTTGCGCTCTCCTGTTCTGCCAGGCCCATCTAATGCGCCACACACAGAACAGCACCTTGCTCACCTCTCTGTTCTGTCCTGCCCTGCTTAGTTTTTTCTTTACAGATTTACTGGACACCATACAACTTCATGAACTTAACTACTTATTGTTTAACCTCTCAAACACACACAGGACAGGATGTACTGTCTCTAGAGGCAAGCAGTTTACACAGTGTTTGTGGAGTTGAAGATGCAAGCTTTAATTTTTTGAGCACAAAAGTCAATAACACAAAATTAATATGTTCAACCATTGAGAAAAATAATTGATGAGAGGGAAATCAAAACCAATGGGAGGAGGGATTCTGCATAAGGTTTGAAAACAGACTGAGATGACTGCTGCTTAATAAAATGCTTAAGTGGGAGCCTTACAAATCTCATTCTGTGACAGGTTATGATATTTTATGTTTGAAACTTATGACTATGTTTTTAAAATGTATTATAGGAAAAGACACATTATCATTACCCCTCCTCAGAGTCCACTCCCCCGCCCTCTGCCTTGCACACACTTGTCCCATTGTTCTTGATGCTTCCTGCAGCAGCTCTGGAGTCCTCTTTCTGGAGGGTCTTTAGCTGCACTGTCACAGCTGTCTTGATGTCCCAGATGGATTCAGACATCTCTCTGTCATGGTCACTGTGACTTTAGGAGGAGCCAGGCATCAGCCGGGGTCAGATCTGGGGACCAAGGTGAATGGGGACACAGCAGGGAAGAAAACTTCCCAGACTGCTACAGGAAGGACAACGACAGTGGGACGAATATGTTCAAAGCAAAGCGATTAGTTTACAGAGTATCCAGAGGATGTGTCTTTAAGTGCAATAATTAAAAAAATTTAAAGATCCACTGCAACTTTTGATCACCCCAGGTAGCACCACAGAACTCAAAAGTACTGTTTTCATGCCTATTTCAAAGCATTACTATAGCAGGACTAAAATTTTCTTCCTTCCTAGAAAGTGGCAGAACCTGTTCCTGGGTGAGGTGGAAAAGTAAGGAGAGAGGTCAGGGTCCTCAAGCCTCCTGCTCCAGGAAGAGGCCACACAGCTGAGGCCACATGTGGGACCAAGCCACTGAGTGCAGCTCACGCCCAAGAGCACTATGGTTCTAAGAAGGAAGACGTGGTAAAGACAGTGGCCACCATGCTCTGTGCTCCTCAGGAGGTGCGCCTTCTGTGAGAGCCCCTTCCTGTCTACACACAGAAAATAGCATAATGGGTGCAAATCAGAAGTCACACTCGTTTTGCTTCTCATTAAAACTCAGAAGTACGACATGAAGACCTCAAAGAACACTAAATAATTGTGAAATGTGTATAGACACAAATACCCATCACTGATTTGTAAAAGGGAAAATCAGTGCTAGTGCAAAAGAAGAGCAGGAAGGAAGAAAAAGGAAGGAAGGACAGTGGGGCCTACGGAGGGGCAGGCTGGTGCCTCTGAGGCACTTGAATGCCTTAGGGGTTTCTGTGCTATATGAATTCAGTTTTCTTTTAAAAATTTAGGAGACCAGGGAAAGGGACATTCTTAATTACTGTGAATAAGTGAAAACTCTTAGCTTCTATTTTCAGGAGAGTAAGCATTTTGTTCCAGCTGATTTGAGCTTCTTTCTTTCTTTTTTTTTTTTTTTTTTCTAAAGTGATTTCTGAGACTAAGGGGAATCATCTGAGAAAGAAGGTCTAGGGTAATTAAAACATGTTTTTAAAGGAAGTAGTCAATATGAACACCAGCAGGACAGTGTGTTGTAGATGCACCCCTTTTCATGTGATACCTGTAGACGTTGCCCAAGGAGGTCTGGTGTCCCTCCCAGATGCACTGCCATGAGACCAGAGAGATCAACAAATGCTGGCAAAGCCTGCATCATAAGTCTCTGGCAGAGCCCAGCCCAAGCCTGCTCAATCCAGGGGCCAGTCCAGGGTCTACACCTGACAAACCCTGCAGATCTGCTGAGTGCCCCCACAGGATGTGTGATCACTGCTGGCACTCCACACATGGACAGGAGGGCCAGTGAATGTATTTGGAAAGGGGTCCTCATGAATGGCTCTAACACAGGCATGTAAATGTATATGCATGTGCATATCATGCACGATCACACACATGTTCTAGCACACACATGAGGGTCAGCTGTGTCTGGATACCAGGCAACCTGGCCACACAGCAGGGACTCCACTTAAGAGCACTGGAGGAGACTAAGTGGTTTTATCCAATTCCTTTTGACTGTGCACTGTGTCCCTGGCTTCAGCACTAGGGGTGGCCCTGATGACTCCCTGACTGCCATGCTCCAAATCTTAGCACCCCAACCGAGCAGCTATGCAGACAATGCTATTGGGCTGAACACCCTACAGCCTGGAGAGGGGACATGGTTTCCTTGGGGCTGGAAAGCTGAATGAGCTCCAGCTTGCAGCAGCATGCTTCAGCCTCCATGAGATCACCAGCACGCCTGCTCTCAGGTCCTCCCCAGCCTGCGGGCTCCTCTTGAGTTCCACGTGTGCCACACACGTGTAGCCGGCATGCCGTCTGTGCTCCATGGTGCTTGCAAGCCGGATTGGAGCACTTCGCCTGTGGACAGTCCTTTGCAGCACTCTTCTAGTCTTAGGCCCTTTTGCACCAGTCCTCAGTGTGCAGTCAGCATGACTATCATCACGTCAGTGATTGCACCCACTTCCTAGAAAAGAGGACATTCCAGCCACTGTCCTCGGCCAGGGAACCCCACCCATTCTCCAGTACATTCTCCTATGACCCCCAGTTGACCGCTGTGTCCTCCTGCCTGACATGTCACATGGCTCATGCTTTCCACCATGCCACCTGTGGTTGGCTCACTGCTTGAGTTTGTTCAAGGCTCTGTGCTTGGGCTCTGTGTCACACCTCATGCATCCCAGGTAGCTAAATCCAGGTCCTCCATACTGAGCTCCATTCTCAGCCTCTTTTTATTTTTTATTTTGAGACAGTCTCCTTAGGTTGCTAAATTGCCTAGTTTGGGCAATGTTATGGTTTATGTCTAGTTGTCCCCCTTAAAGCCTCCTGCAATCATGAGGTGGGGACTTCTAGAGTTCGAGACTTGACTCATGATCCACTGGGATTATGAGTTTTAGTACTGATGGGATTATGGGTCTGAGTCCTTCTGGGATTATGGGTGCAGCCTGAGGCGGATAGGCTGAGGCAGAGCGCCTGAATGTAATATAAAGAGAGACAGGGAGACAGATTCTCTCTGTTGCTCTCTGCTGCCCTGGTTAGTCAGTTGTCTCTGTCGTGATTGTTGCTGTTCTGCCGCCATGACTTCTGGCCTCTGCATTGTGCCTCTCTGCCTTGGATCCAGCCAAGTGTGGACTGAAACCTCCAGGAACTGTGAGCTAAATAAACCTTTCCTTCCTTCCTGTCAGGTATTTGTCCCAGCAATGAGAGAAGAGTAACTAAGACAGGCTAGAACTTACAATCTTCTTCCCTCAGCTTCCCAGAGTACTGGAATTACAGACTTGGCCAACACGGCCAGCTTTAGGCAACTTCTGAGTCTTAAAAATATTGTAGCTCTTTGCCAAAGTCCTTTCCAGCCACTGAGAGATGAGTTCAGCTCGCCAAACAAAGGCTCAGGGATTGGGTAGATGCCCACGACCTGCTGCTGGCTAATTTTCATGTCCCTTTGGCCATTTGAACCTCTTCCTGTTCCCACTGCCTGTAACACTGGGGGTCTTGGGACACAAGGGACAGCATGACCTATGAGGTCACACGAAAGCTTGGGAAGGCTGACTCTGACATCACCGCTGTTCACTGATGGCAGACAGGAACCTAATTTCCATTTCATATTTTGCCCTTTTCTGTCTCCCCTTCCTGTTTCTTTCCTCCACATCAGATGTCACAGCCTGCTCTATCCATGCCTTCCTGGCCTGTCCACCCAGTCAGCCTCCTCTCCCCTGCCCCCAGGGCTCAAGGACAAAGTCCGCATCAGGCGTTTGCTGTGTGTGCTGCTAGCCTGGCTCTCCCCTGCCAGATCCTGATGAATTTTCCAGAATTCAAGATTGCCACCTGTTGCCTTTCATGCTCCATACCTAGCAATTTCTATCAAGTGGTCCTTGAAAGTAACCCCTGTGGGAACCCCTTCACTATGCAACCCTGGAGTTGTGTAGGTGACCCCTTCTGGAGAGGGGAAAGCAGAGTGCATACAGACTGAGGGCAGAGAGGAGGTGGGGCCCAGCAAGCATCCCTCTCACAGAGCCCCTTGGCTTTGTGGGCCTCCAGTGTGCTTTCCTTGGGAAATATCCTTGTGCAAATCCCCAACATTAATTCCCCTCCCAGAACAGCTGTGCACTGGGGTATAGAAATGTGAAAAAGAAAACTGCAGTGTTACAGAACTGTGAATGCCAGCACTCTGGGAGGCTGAGGCAGGCAGATGCAACTGCAATCCCAGCTGGAGAAACACCTAGTGGCTCATTGAGTGTCTAAAAATAAAAAAATATATATATAAATAGAGGACCAGGGATGTAGCTCCAGGCACTGGAAAGAAAAGAAAAGGAGAGAACAACAGAAAAAAAAAAAAAAGAGGAAGGGAGGAAATTATAGAATCTCCACCTTCTAGGGCTATGTAAGGGAGGTGGTTTCATGTTCATTGTAATTACAGAGAAAACACAGCTTCATGCCCCTTGTGACAGAACACAAAAAGAAAAAAAAAATTAAATACCTCAAATTCAGTCAGTGTTATGGTTAAGCCATTAACCTAACTTACTTAGAAGGGGAAAAACCCACAATATATTTTAGAAGGTTTTAGAAACTTATTTTTAAAATCATTTCATTAAATACCTGCAAAATCCCAGTGTAACAAGTGACAGCCAGGTCATTAGCAAGTTAATTTTGTCTTTGATTTTAAAATAGAAAAGATAACACCCTTTTATGTAAAAAATTAAGGAATATTTCTATATGGTAATTGAAAATCTAAGAAACCCAGGGTGAGAAATGAAAATGCAACATCTCATTTCTGATAGAGCTAGTGATGGTGACCATAGGTGGGGCCATGGATGTTTTGTATGTAACATGTTCATGTAACATGCTACACACAGTGCCTCAGTCCACACTAGGGTCCCAAGAAGTCCAGGCTTGCTTTTATCTTTGTTCTATAGTTGAGGAAACTGAGGCATGGACAGGGCAATGGCTCAAGGTTTCCAAGGTCGCCTGGGACTATCAGACACTTCTGCAGTTACTGCCACCAGGGTTCCCACCCAGGTAAAGGTGTCGCATCACAGTGGTGCCTGCACACCCACAGGACAGCACAATTCATAGTAGCCCAGCTCAGGAGCAGCTTATATGTCCATCGCCAGATGAATGGAAAATGAGGTTGTGGTATTTGCACACAGTGAAGTACTACTGGGCCATGAGAAAGGATAAGCTTGAGTCCTGTCTGGGAAAATGGATGCACTTTGAGACTACAGTGACAAGGGAAGTGTGTCAGGCACACACACTTGAGCGTAGCACGGTCTCTTATACGAGCCACCAAGGCAGAAGTAAACAAAGGCACAAAGTAAAAGAGGATCACAGAAATTAGGGGACTGGTCTGTTGCAAAGTGGAAGAGGATCTAGAGATTGAAGAAGAGGGCAGGGAGGGGAGGCCAGTGCTTGACAAAGGGAATTAAGTTATGTGCCGCCCATGTGCTCACTCCCCTTGTGGAGAGCAGCCATTGTGTACTGCAAACATGAAGTAATAAAAATTTAAGACAAGAGACCCCCATGGAGCAAGCTTCAAACAGACAAAAGCTAAAAGAAAGAGCATCAGATGGGCTCCACATCCTTCAGTCACCTCTGACAGCATCACCAGGCCAACCTTGCCTATTCCTGTCACCACTTCCCCACTAAGGATGTGCCAGACACCACAGAACTGGAGCTAGAAATGTCTCGCTGCGTATCTCTCCAGGAGCGTTGCCTTAAACTAGACACACAGAATGGTATTAACGTATCTGAAAGCGAACAATAATTCCTTTTATTGTGAACCCTGTCCCTTCACATGGAGCTCCATTCCCTAGTTCTTTTCATTTTTTTTAAATTTTGAGATAGGAGCTCCCTAAACTATTAAATTGCCCAGGCTGGACTAAAGTTGACATCCTCCTGCTTCAGCCTCCCAGAATGCTGGGATGACAGGTGTATCTCGCCATCCTTGATCAACAATAACACTTTAATGTTAGATATTTTAAACATGTAGTTATTTTAAACAATCAATGCTTTAAATTTTAGACATGAGGATGACATATGCACACTTTTCTGGCTGTACTTTAACGCCCATGTTTTATGCAAAGGGGAGCAAAGGAGGACAGTGGGAAATGAGGGGACACTATATATCCCTGAGCAGAGAGCTCTGGGAGGAGAGGAGAATGCAAAGGCAGAGGGAGTCTCCCGAGTAGGTTGCTATCTTCCAGTCTCTGTGTGACTGGTGGTGCTATTCCCTGGTCGGAGATTTTATATGGGCTAAGTGCAGTCCAGTCCACACTTGAGGACAATTCCTGAATGTCCAAAGTAGAGACAGTCCAAATTACAGGCGGAAACGTCTCCACCATCCATCTGGAAAGTACTGTTGTCCTGATTTAGGGGCTCAACATAAAGGAATCAGGAGGCAGAAGAAAATGAAGACATAGGTATCAGGGGAGGAGGAGGAAAGGAAGAAAGAGGCTAGCAGTGTTATCATCAGAAAACCTACATTGGCACACACAACTGGATGCAGGTACGGGTTGATGCAGTAAGCGATGTCCTATCATGGGGATGCTCTGTGACTGTGCACCTGCTCTCGGATTTGGCACCCTAGTGCATCAACCTGCAAACCTAGCTGAGCATCCTTTAACCTGTCTGACTGGGCAACTCGCAAGGTCACACTGCGGGTGATGCACTGAGATTCCTGATGCACGCGAAAGGTGTCTTGGTAAGCAAGCATTGATCTCTAACAACCACGGAGCTGGTAAAAGTATTTCCAGCTCAAGATGCAGAGCAGTAAAGTCATTTCTTCCCTCAGCACAATGCAGATATTAGGAACTCAGATCCTCCTAGGCTCGGCTCTGCCCTGAGCATATGACAGGACCCTTTGCCTGCCTCGCAGTCCTCTGTGAAGTGCAGTAGTAACGCTTCCTATTTGGCCACTATCATTATTTTACCAGTGCTGAGTGCAAAGCTACAGCGTCTGCACCAAGCTACATCCTGACCTTTTTTTTCGTTTGTATCTGTTTATTTATTTTTATTTTGAAACATGTTTTTGATGAAGTCATTAAGTTGTCCAACATGAGCTTAAACTTGCCAACCTCCTGCCTCAGCTTCAAAGAGTGCTGGGATTACAGCTGTGTACCACCACTCTGACTCTTAGTGTTATCTTATGGATTAAGTCAGTTAATTTATGCCCACCTCAAAGTACATGGTCACCACATAGGCATGAGAGATATAAGCACACATTATGGTACAACATGAGAGGGGAAGAGGATTCTTCCAATGGAAAAACCCCAGAGGTACACAGTGCTGTGATCCTACCATCAGAACCCCATCTGCAGGGCCTGAAAGCATGGCTCCCGGACATCCTACTCTTGATATCACTGACACCTGAGGATATTAGCTCTGGCCAAAGACAGCAGCATGACAGGGACCCATTAGGCCTCTCAGCATCTGAGTCCTGTGTGTCTCTCACACCAGCTCCAGCCACTCAAGGATCTCTGTGTCACAGCTACTCCTAAACTCCTGATCACTTGGGGCCAGTGGCTTCTGTTTTTTTTTTTTTTTTTTTTTTTTTTTTTTTTTTTTTTTTTTTTTTTTTTTTTTTTTTTTAT
>PVJA010002746.1:5462-49516 GCA_004027025.1 Myocastor coypus | reverse complement strand
CGCAGTCCCTGAAGCCGCCCAAGCTTTCCCAAGCAGGTGCTCCAGACCACTGAGCCATCCTGCTGGGCCCCCGGCTTCTGTTTTCTTAGTACTGCAATTCTTGGCATCCCACACCAGGGTGACCGGGTGGAAGCCCATGTGCTTCTGCTCCCCACCACGTGGTCAGAAGCTAAGGTCACAATTTGAGCCTTCATAGAAATTCAGCAGGACCAACCTTGGGGAGGCTCAGCCCCCCTGAATGGGTGAACTACTTGTGCATTTAGGGAAACCCGATGATCCATAGGCACTGAAATGCTGCCATGTGAAATGGAAGTGAGCCCTGAACACAGGTCTGAAAAACGTGCCCACTGAGCTGACCTGGTCTTATTCCCTATCTCTCGGGAGGCTAAATGCAGAGGTGATAGATGCCTGGCATACACGGACCAAAACTCAACCGCTAATGCAATTCTAGGATGAGATGGGTTCTTTGTTGAGTGGCACCCTCTCTGTCCCTAAAAACAATGGTAAGGAGATGACCAAGCTGCTGTTCAGGGAGGTGGAAGAGGCATCCCTGCAGCATACTCCTGTTGCAAAATAGTGAACATGGTGCTCAGAGTGGCCAGTGCAATTCTCTGATTAGGCAGGAAGAGCCATGGTGGACACTGTTACAGTGCGAACATACTATGTGACCCACAGAGCCACGACAGAGATGGGATAGGGAGCTCTGCCACACAACGGACACAGACAGGGACTTGCAACTCAGCTGTGAACTCATCTTTGGGAAATAATCAACATAATCTGTAGTTCTAGGCTGAAGAACAAGTACAAAAGCCTTACCTATAAAGCAATGTTTTAGAAAGCCAACAAAACAGAATCATATGTGCTGTGCAAAAATGATTATCTGGAGATTCATTTGGTGACTTAGAAAGGTATGTATGATGCATAAAGAGAAAAGGGTATGATGACATGTACAATGTGTCCAGGTTTAATTTAAAATTGCCTGTGCAAGGAAAATGAGAAAACTACACAGTGGGGAAAAGATTTTGTCTGCTATTCCTCAGATAAAGGACTAATACCTCAATTATGTAGAGAATTTCAAAAAAAGAGAGACCCTTTTAAAAGGGCCAAGTGAAATGAGTAGATACTCCTTAGAAGAAGTACAAATGACCAATACATGTAAGAAAAAATGATCGCTATCTCTGGTCATCAGTGAATACAGATTAAAACTCTGAGGTTCCATCTTCTTCCAGAAGGAAAGGCTATCTTTAAGAAATCAAATAATAATAAATGATGTAGAGACTGGGGGCAGGGGAACCCTTCTTCATTGTTGGTGGGAATGGAAACGAGCACGACCACTATAGAAATCATTATGGTGATTCCTCAAAACTAAAAAATAGACATTTCATCTAGCCCCATTCAGAGCATTGTTCCAAAAGAGCGAAAGCCATCATATCACAGTGGTCCATGCACACCCACGTATATGGCGGCAGACTCATAATAGCTTCAAATAGTAGCCTGGGTGCCCATCAGTGGATGGATAGATAAAGAAAAAGTGGTGTTTACACATGGTGGAGCACGGCTCTGCCACGAGGCAGGGGGCAACAAGTCATTTTTTAGGAAAGTAAGTGCACCTTGAAGCCACACTGCTCAATGAAATGAGGCAGAGATGCAAGCTTCTGTATTATGTGGCTTTGCTTACATGAAAGCCTCAAAGAAGAAACAAGGAAGGAAACATGTTGATGATAGGAAACAGTGAGCTAGACCCTCTGCAACTGGAAGACACGCTGGGCGTGCAGGGAGAGAAGAGGAAGGGGAGGGCTGGGGGAGTGAAATGAGAAAGTAGGATGCGTTGGTGCACGTTCAGTGATGTGGGTCGGTGCTTGTTACGTTCAATTAATGCACATAAAGTAATCACAGCGAATGTGTTTTAACACATATAAAAATAAAAAATAAAACTATGCATGTGAAGAAAGGGATCATAGGGAGTTAACGGTGGGCACTACTGTGTTTGAGGATTTTCAGTGGTACATTGTTAGATATATTATTCAAGTATTCCAACTTTTCCATAATGTGCATATGCTAATTATGTAAAAGAAAGTTAAAAAAAGAACACTCTCTAGAACTCTGGCATTTGAGGTGAATCCAAAGGACAATATTTAGCGGGTGAGTTGATGAGAATGTTGACAACAAAAGTAAAGGAGAATAAAGAGAAGATGAGATTTTCTTGAACAATTAAAAATTACTTTTATGGTCTATATAGAACATCAGGCCCAGAAGATTAGTTCACCCCACGATCTTGCAGGAATCCCATGCATCTCAGTGGCAAACACTCCACTCACTCACATGTGTAGCAGAGCGCAGAGCAGAAGCACATTGGCCTCAAATCCCCCGGAGAGGTGGGAAAAGCCCTGGCCACACCCTGAGGGCCTCACCCCTTTTGGCCTCAAGGACAGGAATGGAAGTAACCCCAACCTCCAGGTGCCATTATAGTAGAAGGAGCGGAAGAAGAGGAAACCCAAAACACCATGCAAAATATATAGAAGTATTTTTTTGAGAATGTTCCCTTCGTCACTTGGTGTGTTTCTGACGTATTTGGATTACACACACTGTTCCCACTGGTATAAAGATATAAGCAAATGTACACATTTTGCATGTAGATTTAGTGACACCAAATTTAAATATTGAAATTCGAAACCAAAGAGGAACAAGTGGCAGAAAAGGGCTTTGACTCAATTGGCCTCATTTCAAATAAGTTGTGACTGCACCCCAATAGGTGATGTCCCCAGTGCCATTCTAAATTGTGCTGGAATGAACATACCTCACTCAGCGATTCCTCAGGTGTCAGTGAGTGTAGGGCTGGAGTCTGAGCGAGTGCGTAGCACACCTTGACCTGCGTGGCAGCCTCCGTGTGACCTTCCCTGTGCGAGAGAGGAAGGAGAAGCTGTTACTAGGCCTGGGACTTTCCTTCATGTCCTTGAGGTCAGGACAGCTTCCTTATGTCTCAGCAGGAGACCCACACCCGTGTCTACTTGCAGCACATGTCACCTGGGGCCAGCCCTGCAGTCAGAGCACCCTTTTCTTCATCCTAGGTGTGTTGTTTTAAACCAAAGGTCTGCGTTTTACTAATGATAGAAGTATGAACTCAGGGAGAGGAAACATGGATGCCTCCATCTCAGCCTGCTCTGCCAAGGGTGCATGGGTCAGAAAGGAGCTCAGGGCCCGAGATGCAGCCTGCTGTCAGGTGGGGACCATGTGACCATGAAGTTGGAGCCTGCTAACTGCACCTGCATCCTGCAGATGCAGCCTGCTAGGTCCAGCTGCATCTCACATCTGTGTGCTTAGCTAAGACCATGCCAGAACCAGTGCTATGGACAAATAATTCTGCCACCAAACCAGGTTTTTCAGTACTCTGGGAGGCTGAGGCAGGCGAATTGCAAATTGGAGCTCAGTGTGGGTGATTTCTTAGCCTGTTTCAAAAATGAAAGGAAGGAAGGAAGGAAGGAAGGAAGGAAGAGAAAGAAAGGAAGGAAGGAAGGAAAAAAGGAAGGAAGGAAGGAAGAAAGGAAGAAAGAAAGAAAGAAAGAAAGAAAGAAAGAAAGAAAGAAAGAAAGAAAGAAAGAAAGAAAGAAAGAGGCTAGAGATAGAGCTCAGTATGGGCTGGTTTCAATTCCTGGTATTATAAAAATATTTAAATGAAATTTAAAAAATAAAGGCAAAGAGACCCTGGGAGAGGCCCTTTCTGTGTATTCTGTTTCTTATGGATCCTGGAAAAACAGGTCCCCCCAAAAAGGACAATTCAGGTGGAACAGTAATTCGTCTTTTTCCAATTCCTAACCACATTCACCCCAATTTTGACAGTTCTGTGAGTGGAAACACAAAACCTGATATTCTTTGCTCTCAGGTTTGAGCAGGCAACCTTGTCTCTATGGGACAGCTTTCTCCTCGAGCCTCACGGTCCTCACCAGAAGTTACACTCCACACTCCTAGTGTCCTTCCAGGGACACCATGTTTGCAGATATATCACCAAGTTTTCACCATCCCCTTTCCTCACATGCGTTTGCTCACACCATTCCTTTGTGACATGGTGCAGTTATGCGAGTGTGGTTTCTTGTTACTGGAATTTATGGGACACACATGTGCACACACACACATCCCTCACACTTCTGTCTCACTACCATTTAGAATGAAACTAATTTTCTGGTATAAGGTTTTACTTCCTCAAACTTTCCCTTTTTCCTGCGTGATGGTGGAATTGATTTGTCTTAGGCACACCAATACACTTATTACATGTAATGAAGTAAAATGTGCTGAAATGTAAAAATTCACAGCATCATTCAAATACAGGCAATAAAACAAAGTTTGAATTGGAAACAGAAAGGAATCTCTGTACTAACAGCTGCGCAAATACGAACAGTTCCCAAGACTGAGGATTCAGAAGTGTCTCACGAGATGTGTGGGTCCATATCTCTGCCAGCTATCAGTATGTATCATTGTCCCTTGCCCCACTTGCTGGGACTCAGTAGCTCCTGCGGAGGTAGGACACAATGGGTAGGAGTCTAGTCCAGCTCTTTTTGCCTTCAGGGTTTCTGCTTCCCTAGGCTGGTTTCTCAGGCACTTACAACATCAATCCTGGGCTCTCTGTCCTTTAGAAAAATCCAGCCTCAGTGATTGCGCTCGGGTCCATGCACAGAAACATCCTCCTTCACAAACAGTCCATTGCTTTTTTTTTTTTTTGAGACAACATCATTACTAAAATGTGGAGACCATTTTGCTCCTTCCAAATCCAATGCAATACATGCATGCTTTGAAAAGAAGTAATACAGATATCAAGTTTCTGTTGGCTTCTAATAAGTGGGGGAAAGAAGAATGCATTAGCAAGTGTTTATGGGAATGCCTGGCCTTGGGATTTTACTTTATAAATGAGTTGGCAGCAAGTCTGGCATATACTTGGGCTTGCTTGTTGTGGGTCATCAATACACCACTGCAGTGTAGGAGACGTGGTCTGTGGCCTGCAGTGCCCCCAGCTCCCAAGCTCCCAGAACACAGGCAGGCTTAGGAGGGCAGGGCAACCTCTCCATCGCCAGTCGCCTATGGGATGAGGTGAGGGCACTGGTGACAAACAGGCATGGCCAAGTTCAGGCTCCCGCCCTGTAGGACATCTGTGTCTCTATAAGAGATCACACAGACAGACAGACAGACAGACACGCACGCACACACACACACACACACACACACACACACACTCTGCATGCATTACAGCCATTGCTCTTATTTAGATTTAATTTTGTCATATTATTTAATTTATTTAAAATATTTAGATAATTCCAAAAAGTTAAGACATCTTGGTTTAACAGAACGTTGTTGAGTTTAAATATTCTGAGAACATTGATTAAGACTAAGTTGCTCAAGGTCCAGTGTGTTATGTTTTACATTCCTTGTTGAATATCTCTAATATCATAGGGAAAAATACTGAACCCAAACCTGCACAGACCCTCCATGGCTGGTGAGTTAAAGCAACAATGGTGGCACAATATTTGACTCCCATCCTGACCATCTAATTTCTGAGCATGTGCTCTTAGCCACAAAACTCAACCTGCAGTGCAATTAAGGTAACTTATTAAAAGATAAAACCTTCATAGACCAAGACAGAGCAAAAGTCATGGGAAATGCTGAGCAAGCTCCTTAGGGGGCACGGGTCAGTTCCAATTTTTCCTTTTAATCTGTCTAAAATGTAGACACTGCTTCTAAAGATGGAAAACAGGAAACGCTTCATAAACACAAGGTGCCTGTCTCACTTGTAAAGTGAGGATTATTAAGTAGTTCGTCTGAAGGCCTCTGGCCTCTTGATTCTAGCCTTAGTTCTCAGCAACCTAGGGAACGTGGATTTTCAAAGTTCATATAAATAATCTAGTTTAATAGTTATTATATACTGTCTTTAGAAGAAATAAGGCTATAGCATTTCTGTATGGATAGGATTCCTGAGCAAAGGAGATGCCTAACCTTTCCAGGGACATGATAATGGCCATGGCACTGTGACCCCAGTATGGCAGTCAGACCTTCTGTGACCCCTGTACTCTGGCTGGGTCAATTCTGTGCAATCTCCTGTCCCAGACTGCCTCTGGAATCCTGACACTGGAATCTCCAGGCTGCCCTGGAGATTTAAGCAGCTCAGTGTCCCAGCTCAAGGCTGGGCAGACAAGCTTAAGGCTTGCTCGCAGACAATCACAGCACACCACCATGTTCCCTCAGCTTCCCGAAATGAGCATCGTGCTTAGAAAGAAAACTTGCTCTTACTTTCTGCTGTACCAACTTTCCTATCTGCAGAGAAGGAAGAAATGTGGAGAATGATCTACGGTAGAGATCAGGCATAAAGACGGCATGAGTTGTGGCTCAGGACTCAAAAACCAAGTAACTGGATGAAGCCACTAAGTTTATAAGTGATAGAATATTGGCCACTTGAATCTTGACCATCCAATTTTTGACCATGGGCTCTTAACAACCAGACTCAATCCTCCATGCAGTTAAAGTTAACTTAAAAAATTTTAAAAAACATTGCAGACTCAGATAGAGCAAAATCTTTGAAAGAACTGAGCAAACATTCCTTGTTCTCCCAGTCATCTGCAGCCGAGCTGTGCAGCACGGCGGCCATCAGCCCTGTGCATATCAAGGTGGGCTACACCCTGGGAAAAAGAATGCCACACAGCTCATTAATCACTCTGTCATGCTTAGCTGGGAACATTATCACGTTTTAGGTTAGGTAGCTATGTTATTAACATTAGTTTCATCTGTCTTTTTAAACACGTTTAGTGTTTACTGGAATATGTACGATAACACAGACAATTCTGGAATTCGCATTACTTTCCTTCTAGACAGTGCTTATCTAGTCTTACTCATCGGGCTAATTTTATGATGAACTATATCTGGACTTTTATCAGAATGGGGCCACATAACAATATTGAGCTTGAAGATCTCCTTCCTGGAGAACAATAGAGCCTGTTGGATCAGTGTCAGGGTTGTCATGTTTATATTTTTCTCAAAGTCAACTCCTCAACTCAGACTTACTTAATAATACAAGTTACTTACTCTATCATTATGATTTTTTTTTTTAAAAAATCTCCTTTCCTTTTACAATAAGCCTGAGGCTGCTTCTTAACTTGTTTTGGTGTAGGCTTCAAACACTCATGACAAGGGCAGGTCGAGCACCTCCTGTACCAAGGGAGCCAGTAACGATATAGTCCGGAGAGAAATACAGCCCTCCAGTGCCCAGTGGGGGCAGGAAAGGACTGCCCCTCTGCCAGAAGCAGTCCTGAATGATGGGCAGCTCTGCAGGGCCACAGCAGCACAGCCTGCCTTAAGCTGGCACACAGGCTCAGGCTTCTTTGCTTATTAGCCTAAGTGCTTATTTCTTTGGGTACATTTCTTTATAGCATCACATCTTTTCTGGCTTATATTATATGTTTCCATATTTCAATTATGGAGGTAGATTGGTTCAAATTTTAATTCTTTAAAAATGTCTCTTAGGACTTTTTCGTACCAGCAAACTAATTTTTTCATGTACACCTATGAAGGGGCTGGGCTTTGAGAAGTAAATACAAACTCATCTTCCAGTATATCAACAGAGTGGCAGCTGAGGCCAACAATAATAAGATCCTAAGCAGCTGCTCATCATCCCATTGGCATGGGAGCTGTTCTTCTACAGGTCTGGGTGAGATGTCTCTTGGCCCGAGCTTTGAGTCCTTGCAAACACAGGTGACTCTGTCACCATACACTAAAGGCAGTCAGGATGAGAGGATCCCAAACTCCTCTCTAACTGGGCTGACTGCATAACCAGTATTTACAGTGTTTGATATGGGAGATGCTGTGTTTCTTTCTCAGTGTTGTCTGAAGAGATGGAAAAGGAGAGATTGATGGAGACCCAATTAGCAGCCGGCCAGAGTCAGCAGTCCCCAGCCTCAGCTCACCTGCGTCAGGCTACAACCAGAGCTGCTCTCCAACCCCAGCCCCACAGGCTCCCAAGGTGGATCCCAGGAGGAGCGGGGAGACGAGAGTGTGCGGCGATTGTGCCCGCTGGGGAGGCCTTTCTGAGTCAGTTCTGGATCCCAGTGGGAGTGCGGGTATTTATGTTCTGACACCGGCTTGGAAATTCACCATCACGCAGCTAGCTCTGAGCTTCACAAGGCCCATCCGCAACCACAGATATTGGCGCAGCGGAGAGAAAGTCAGAATTTCAAGGTGAGCAGGAATGGTACAAGTCTGCACATGCAGTAAGATTCAAACAGAGCAGAACTGAGCTGGTGAAGGTCCAGCGGCCTGGCTCCTACTTCAAACTGGAGATCTCAACCTTCCTCTACTTGCACTTTTTAAATGACAACAGGGAGGTGAGCCAAAGACACCAACCAAGAAAGGGCATTGGTCAAGCTTAACCTCCCCGGTAATACTCAGCAAGTGGAGGAACTGCAAGCTAAAGTTCCAGATTATTTATGCCGTTGCTCACACCAGCATTCTCACTCTCTCAGGAGAGATGGGGCGGGCAGTCATCTCCACCGGGATGTGTGTGAGAGTCGCCACAGGAAACTGGATCTGCGGTGATGTAAACCACCTGGGACTCTGGTGTGGCTGCTTGGGGTGTAGCCCAGGTCTTCTTGTTCTTGATACCCCCCTAGGAGACGTTAGTGTTTGGCCAGGGCTGAGAAGGAACCACTAGCAAAAGCCTTCCCACGTTTGAGACACTTCTTGGGTATAAACCCTACCAAAGCCCAATTTTTCCACTAGCACACCACCTAGGCCATTATGAAATCAGTGCCAGTTACAGATGTTCCTCTTTAGCTATCTGTTTAATAATTGTTCGGGCTCATAACCCACTGCTGGGACTTTTGGTCCATCTTTTATTTTTGTTGATTGAATTCTGTACATCTTGTTTATTATGTTCCCCCCCCTTTTTTTTTTCTTACAGTGCCCCTTGTTCACACAGCTCTAGAATTTTTGCTGATTGTATTGTACAGTACAATACTATAGTTTTAAATTCTGTTACACATTGCAGCACTCCATGTAAGAGTTATGCAAATAAAAGTTTAGTCATCAAGTTGGAGTTTCCCTTGACCGTCTTTTGGTCCTGAGTATTGCGATGTGCACAAAATGTACAATTCCTCGTTTAGGAGTCCCTTCATCCAATGACCTAAGGGCAGGAATGGAGCTTAGTGATTAAAGGAGCAATGTTTGTATTAAGGAAAAGGGCCCTTACATACTGCCTATGTTTACTGACGAATTCAAAGAGGGGAAACTCAGCGCCATAGGACAAGACACAGATGGGACATGGAAAGCGAGAATGGCTGAAAACTCAGGAAAATAGTTTTATTTTGGGGTTTTGTCTACAAAGCCATGGTATAGCTTTTCTAGCTCCTGACTATGACACTGGCGATCTGTGATTTGAGCTTCAATCCCTTTATGATATAAGATGATGCGCTCTGGGCTCAGGACAATGAGACGTTTAAGCCTGAGGCTTTCCAAGGCGGGACTGACAGGAGGAGTAACCGTGGCCAGGGCTTCAGAGGAGCTAATCCTGCAGGAGCCTGGTCCTGCTGAGGGTGGGGCAGGTGACAGGCCTGACGCAGGAGCTCTGCCCTGGGGAGCACGCGGGCTTCGTGCTTAGCAGTTCCTCATACACACTGAGCACAAGATGAAGGTTGGCAGATGTGCTGAGGAGGCTCAGGAGGCGACAGTGTCCAGGCCTCGCGAACGCCCCGGGCTTGTCTGGGTGAGTCTGCCCAACTGTCATCCTGACAACCTGGGCTCTGGTTCTCAGGCATCAGTGCTGGGCTAGAAAACCCTGGCTCTGCGGGGCACCTAAGATCGTGGCCTCACAGAACACAGACTCGTTCTCACCATAAGTCTTTCACCTTTTCCCCAGAGAACCTCCCGATATTAAAAGCACTGATTCTAGGAGTACAGAGGAGGTGTCCAGGCCCCGAGTGGGCCCTGTACCCATGTGGGGATACCCCCACCCCCAAGCCCTGGCTGGCCAAGCCTGAACCTCTGCTGCCCCCTTTTGGTGTGGACTCAGAAAGAAGGAACTGAGTAAAAGTGGGCAGGAAACAGCTGGCCCTAGCAGCTAAGGCTCTGCTATCTGCAGCCAGCGGTGTCCTGTAGGTGGACCCAGGGTGGGGTTGGCCAGAGGTGGGGGAGGAGTGTGATTGGGGACACCACTCCTCAAAGCTGAGCTCCTGTCTTAAATCTGGAGATGGCTGCTCCCAGGATGTGGGAGTATGGAAGGGATTCTGTTCCCAAAGGTCTGACATGAAAATAAATCTGATAATGAGAGAAATTCTCACAAGATGTACAAACTGCTTAGGCGAGAAAGTCTTCCATTTAGGCATCTCTGGTTGTTTCTGATTGTGGTGCATATGGCAGGACTGCATGTGCCATCACATCCGGGACACTGCACCCCCAGGAGGTGGAATGGCATGTGTGCAGGATGAGTGTCCCCCTAAGGGACCTGGCTGGTGAGTGCTCTTATACAGTCAGGTGCAGCCTTCCTGGTGTCTATGCGGTCCCTGCCTCAGGAAGGCACATTTGGCCCAGTGACCAGGTTCCCCAAAGAACAAATGTGTATTTGTAACTTAAAGAAATAACAAAATGGGCTTCTACTCTATTATCAGCTTTCCCTGTATCGGATGTGTTGGGTAAACAAGAGCTGATGAACTATTCTTTCTCAGGCTGTTTTTTTTTTTAACCCCAAATCTGTATGCAAAGCAATAAACTTGGGTGGAGGGTGGGCATGGGAAGCAAGGATGGGTATGTGAAGTGGGGCCTGAGAGAAGGAAGGCAGATGCATCGCTCTTCCCTGAAACATGCGCTATACAAGAGTGCTTTCCTCTTTCTGCACATTTCGGCCTCCCTTACACACCCTGGAGCAAAATTGGACTCATGGCCAGGACGGGTGCTTGGGACAGGGTATGCAAAGGATGGAGGGATTAGATTCTGGACCATGCATCTCCTGTACCAGGACAGGGATGTCTGCCTTCCCTTCCACAGCCCAAAGTTTTGCAGAGGCCTGGGGGAAGAGGATGGCTGGTAGGAAGGCAATGCTTTGTTCCCAGCAGCCACCAGCTCAGAGCTCCAAAGAGAGACAGTGATTTCAGAGTCCAGGTGTCACAGGAAGACCTCAGCTTCCATCCCCATGGTGCTCACAGGGAGCATGTGTGACCATCAGTCAGAGAGGCAGGTGATAGGGTACCTATTCTTCTAGAGCCAAGAGCCACTGAGACAGATAAGGGCATGGGAAAGGGCAGTGGAAATGGAGCACACCAAGTAGAAGGCACAACACGGGGAAGACGATATGTCCTTCAGGTGTGACAAAGTTAAGGCTGTAGCCCTGACACTGCCTCATCTGTCCTGGCAGCTATGTGGATGCACCTGTCCTCAGCCCCAGGGTGGAGGGGACATGGGGCCAGATAGGCAAGACTGGCCCCGGTACCTCCTCTGAACACGTCTGGAGACAGATGCACAAAGCCTGCAGGGGGATGGTGGCACACACCTGTGATGTAGCACTCTGATATGGGGGACTGCAAGTTGAGCTTAGCACAGGCAACTTAGGAAATTAGCAAGAGCCTGTCTGAAAATTGAAAAAAAAAATACATAGCAAGTCTGGGGATATAGCTCAGTGCAAGATCCTGGGTGCTATTCCCTAGTAACACACACACACACACACACACACACACACACACACACACACACACATAATATAGGAGGAGATCTTTGGAAGAACTCAAGTTTCTTAAAATTTAGCTCTAAGACCCCAATATGCTATCCTCTTTGCAAATGTGACCAGGGCCACTGTGGCAGTGACAGTTCTTAGCATGCTGAGATTGTCCAGTCATTTCTAATGGGAAGTTATTAAGGAGTAGTGAGGTTGACATAAAAAAAAAAAATCAAGACTTTTCCAGTTCATTTTGATGTAAAATACTAGCCATGTAGGAATGGTTGGGAGGTTTAGAAGGTCTCCAAAGTGTAAAGCACAGCTTCTCACAGATGACAGTGGTGATCAGGCAGTTGCAATTTTGGTCACACAACTTATTCTCCCAGGGACACATTGTGAAGGCATGAGCCCTGACATATTGTGAGACTCCCTCAGACACTGCGCTCAGCCAGAGCCTGGTGGGCCTTGCTACACCGCTCAGACTAGTTTTTGACTAGGAATGGGGAAAGAGGCAATGAGACCCAAGGTCACGTGCACTTGGTGGGAGCCACCAGCCACCACCCCGAAGCTTGAGCTGACGCCCATGCTCATAAGCTTTCCTGGAGACCAGGAATTGCACCTGCCTCCTGATCACCACTGTCATCTGTGCTGTTTTTTTTTTTTTTTTTTTTTTTTTTTTTTTCATGTCGACCTCACTGTTTCTTCCTGGGTAAGATGTGGACAAGTGGTGGAGACTGTGTTCCCATCCGTTCCCATCCCCATGTAAGTGGGAAGGGGAAAGAGGAGGAGACAGTCTTCCAAGCAGTGATCTTCCCCATGTTACAAGGGAGGCCTTAATAGATTGAATTATGCTTCATTTCCTATCTATTCTTCTTACTGGAAAGGGAGAAGGTATCTAAGGCACTAGCAAATGGGAGCAAATACCATATACTTTTATGTCCACACCTACATGCAGCGTATCATTTACCCTGTAGAGGAAAGCAGCTTTGTAAGTGTTGGAGACCATAGCATGTGCACAGCTCTCTGTGGGCTGTTGGAAGAGGCATTATATTATGTTTGTTATATCATATCTTATTCCTGGTCCCCAAGAAGCAAAGGGTCCAGGAAAGAAGCCATTGGCTTCCGACATGGGTGGAGCTGGCAGTGATGCTCCCTTTCTCAGTGGTGCTCTTTTTGCCACTGGAAGCATCTGAGAGCATGCTGGCCCAGTGAAGACAACTCACTCAGAAGTCTAGGGAGGATCCCTGCATCTGGGGAGGCTAGGTAGGCCATGTATTGGTCGCATTGCCTCTTTCTCCCACAGAGGGCCTGAGACCTGCAAGCGTTCTTGTCTTGAGGTAGATGTAATGTAAGCTGAAGGTGGAGGAGTGAGTGAGTGAGCAGGGGCAGAGCTCAGAGGCCTGGGAGTTGTGTGGGGACCAGAGCAAGGAGCCGGAAACAGGAAGTCAGAAGGCATCCGTGCATACTGCTTCCAAAGCCAGGGACCCTTACAGTGGCACAGCCCAGCTGTGGGCACCTGTTTGGGAGTAATGTGCAGCAATGTCACGCACACAGTATCCTAGGCCACCCACCGTGTGTGTGTGTGTGTGTGTGTGTGTGTGTGTGTGTGTGATGGAGGGGGGAGGGAGAGAGCGAGACAGAGAGACAGAGACAGAGACAGAGAGACAGAGAGACAGAGATAGAGACAGAAACAGAGACAGAGAGACAGAGAGGAGAGCCCTGGGGGGAGAGAGAAAGGAACAAGGGAGACAGAGCAGAGACATGAGGTAGAAGAGTGTGGAAAGAAAGCCACTTGCTATCCTCAAAAAGAGTGTAGCCCAAGTGCACAGAACCAAGCCATTTCAGGAGTTGCATTTTAGAAACCCAGCAAGGAGATATAGAAAACACAGAAGCCTTATTCTCACTTTGCACATGGCGGCATTAACTGAGCTGGTCCATCAAGGGTGCATGGTGGCCTTGGGGCTGGTTCCTGGTCACTGGACACAGGTAGACACCTGCCGCTGTCCAACAGACCTGTAGACATGTGGAAGGAGTGGTTTACCTCAGAGAGGCGGCTCCACTCGAAGAAGGTCTGAGCTTCTTGCTCTTCCCATTCACTTGATTTTATAAAATAAATCTAAGCAAAGGAATATGATTCATGACCATGACTATTTCCACTTCAGGAGATTTTCCCTTTTGTTCAGTAAATGAAGAAACATGTTTTGAAAGCTTTGTGATTAGGGCTGAAATATTCTTCTGAGAGACGGTGGGCCCTGGTTATTTTCTTTCAGTGAAACACACATTTTTTTTCCTTTTCTAGAAGCACTATCTGGCCAGTGCAATGAGCCAAAGGGCAAAAGGAAGGAACAGAAAAACCACAAGGAGGTCTCAGAATGGGCATGAAGGGTGGCTCCAGACAGAAGAGGAGCCACAGAGCATGTGTCATGCTCCTGTCCCTTTCCTGGATGTGGTCACCTACCTCCCTATGAGCATCACCAGGCTTCCAGGTTGTCCAGACCCATCTTTCGGCAAAGGACTAAAGAATCCCCCTGTGTCCCAGCAGTAGGACTTGTGTGCCCTTCAGGATTCTTCCCTGAGAGACTGGCCCCTCCAGGGAGCATTGGCGCCACCTGCAGCATCTGTGCTTTTGGAAGGCCAGCAATAATGCAAGTACTGAGTGACCCTAGCTAGGCAAAATACACACACTGGTCTTGGCTCTTTGCTTTTCTGCTTCTCAGAGGCAATGGTGACCCAGTGACAGCACAATGTCCTTCCACTCTACCTGTCTCCTGCACTGCTGGGACAGGCAGCATCCCTGAGTGGAGGACTCTCTTGCTTGGAAACCAGAGAGGCTGAGATGCCAGGACATCAGGAACACATGGTGTGGCCCCAGATGCCCACCGAGGACAGGCCCAGAAGCCCCTGACACTCCAACAGCTGTGCCCATGCTGGATGTTCAGCTTCTGAGGCTCCAGTGGTCACTCAAAGAACAGTAAATTTACCCTGGCTGCAGCATGAAAGATGAACTTGGTGAGGCCAGTGTCCACCTGCCTCTCATAACACAAGCAGAGCTAGGTGTCAGTACCCTGCTGTGCCCAAGAGCTCAGCACACTGTGGTCTTTGGTTAGGCCCAGAGTTTGATTTGGGGCTGAAACTAACAGCACAAATGCAAATGCTTGGTCTCCAGCCCAGCCACACATACACCTTCTTTAGGAAATCGCTAATGAGGAAATACAAGGGGATATGACGGTGGCAAACCTGGATCTCTTGCTCTGAGGTCCTTGCTTTTGGAGGAGGTGAGACAGAGGACAAGAACAGGGAAAGCCAGGTGATGAGTGGTTATGTGTGGACCCCGTCAGCAAGCAGAGTATCCGGATCCCTCTGGCATGGCCCTGCCTGAGAAGTTGTGTTTTACTTTAAAGGAGCCTCGGCAACAAAAGTTTGCCACCTGCCACAGTGAAGCAGACATACTAGCAAGAGATTTTATAAAATTCCAAAGTAAAGACTCTTCTACAAACAAGGAAAATGCTCAGTGTGGCAGATAGCACTCTGGGTTTTAAAAATAAGCATCTCTGATTCCACGATTAGCAGCGCATATCTTGGTTTTGGGACAGTACCTAGTCAGTGTATTCAGGAGGATACAAGTGTTGACCAAGATTCCAGTGTCTAATTTTTTTTTTTTTTTTTGTGGCTGGCTCAGTTCACCCTGGGGACAGGGCTGGCATGGGATGTGGTGCCAGGGATCAAACTGTGCTCCCTGCGTGTTTGTCTAAGCTTGCCTAAGCAGGTGCTTTAGACTGCTGAGCAATCTCACCACCCCCCATTTTCCTTCTTTCTTCCTTTCTTTTCTTTTTGGGGTGCCAGGGATCAAACTCAGGACCTTTTGCTTGCCAGGCAGGAGCTTATGCTGCCCCAGTGTCTAAATCTTTTTTTTTTTTTTTTTTTTGTCTTTTTTGAGACAGGGGCTCACTATGCAGTTCGGGCTGGCTTTGAGCTCACTTTTGTAGCCCAGGCTGGTCTCGAACTCGCACTGATCCTCCTGCCTCAGCCTCCCAAGTGCTGGGATTACAGGCGTGCGCCACCACGCCCAGTGTCTCCAGTGTCTAAATCTTAACTGGAAGATACAACATGTAGTGCTCTGTGGCCACTCACCTCCCTCCTTCCTAAGAGAGTACTGTGCACAAGACTGTGACCCTAGGGGACAGCTGTCTCACTGTCATGGGGGCTCACTCCTGATGGAAAGCAACACAATCTTCTCAAGAACAAGAGGCTTTGGGTTACCCTCCAAGGACTGAGGAACCCTCCAGTGAAGAATGTCTTTTGACCTATGGGAGCTGTGGGGACCTAGAAGACCGTGTGTTTACCAATCGGTTCAAGATCCCACCAATCTGGTATAGCTGAGGGCACAGTGCACAGGGTGGTCCTTGCTCAGGAAAGGACATCGACAGTCTCACTGAGACCCACTGCATAGGAGAAGACCACACCCTCTGCAATTCTCAGCCTTACTAAGGAAACAACACACTCATGGGCCTCTGTCTTCCAAATGAAACCTTAACTATCAATGCAGTCAAAAGCTTCAAACCTCCACGCTGTTTCCCCCTTTGGATTTTCTATGGCTCTGGGCAGTGAAGACTGACTTCGCCCTTGGAAATGGCAGCAGGAGGCTTCTAGACACGTAGAGTAGGGGGTCGTTTCTTTCAAGGTGATTTTTAAGACATCTAACCTCATCGCCGCCGCCTTTTTTACACCATCACAGGCTTTGGTCATCAGACTCCTGACATCTATTTTGGCAGGACAGGGTTCTCTACAGGCTTGCTGATGTATTGTGTCCTTTTAATTAACTTTAAAGCAAAAGGGGACAAAAAAATCAATATTGTTTGGTATGGTGGGGACCTTGGAGTCATTCCCAAGCTATGGAAGCCGGCCTGGAGTCAATTTATTATTTTGAACTGAAACTCTGGGTTCCTATCAGCAAACACCATGAAAGAACATCAAATAAGCCCCCCAAATTGCAGATTCTTTCATGTAAATGTTTCTTCTATGGATATAACAATTATGTACAAGTTATGAAAGGTAAAAATGCTTTAAACCTGAAGGTAATCAAATAAACATTCCCTCACAAAACACTCAGTTTAGTGATGTGTGAGGATTGATTTTGGTGGCCCGGGAATGAGCTCCTTATTCTCGTTTTCAGTATGTGGCATGACCATTTGTTTACTCTACGTAACCCTGGCTGTTACTTGAGAAATTACTACACCAAAGCAGTGTGTTATTCTCAGTAGTCAGCTCTCAGTCTTAGACAATTTTAGGCAATATGAAAATGCTTATCATATACCCTGTCAAAAATCCAGCAAAGTTCGGACATAGCAGCACATGCCTAATCCCAGCACTGGGGGAAGGTTGAGGCAGTAGAATCCCAAGTTTGAACCCAGCCTGGGCAATTTAGTGATTTAGAAAGACTCTGTCTAAAAAAAAAAAAAAAAAAAAAAATAAGAAGGGTCTAAGGTGCCAGGCATGGTGGCGCACACCTGTAATCCCAGCACTCGGGAGGCTGAGGCAGGAGGATTGGGTGTGAGTTCAAGACCAGCCTGGGCTACAAAAGTGAGCTCAAGGCCAGCCTGAACTGCATAGTGAGACCCTGTCTCAAAAAGACAAAAAAAAAAAAAAAAAAAAAAAAAGAAGGGTCTAAGGATGGAGCTTAGTAAAGAAGCCCTGGGTTTAATTTATCATGCTCTCCCTCAAAAAACTAACTCAGCAAAGGAGATTATGACAAGAATCATTCCCTTGACTCACTAGGAGGGGTGACTTTCTCTCCATGCATTGTGCATGGCTCCATTCTCTCCCATTAAAGGAAGCACAGTTTCCCAAGGAGTAGTAATGACAGGATGGGTGAGAACGTGAGCAAACTCTGTGGGAACCGCCTGTTGCCAGCTGTCTTGGGGTGGGTGGGGTGGGCTGTGGGCACTCACATCCGGAAGATACTCTAAGATGATGCATGAGTGCTACCAGCCTGTGACTTCAGGGACAACCAAGGCTGCCCGCTGCTGCCTGCTGGGCCGGCAGACCTGTTTGTTCTTGCCTGGCTCCCACCATTCCTCTCCAGCTGCCTCCTTTCCCTTCCCTCTCAGTCTCACCAGACTATCTATCTCTGCCTCCCCTCCTTCCTCCATGTCCCATTCTTTTTCCATGAAGAGACTCTATCTGCTGCTGACATGTTGAAAATTCCCCTTGATCTCCAAGGTACATCTTGCCCCTGGAGAAGGTGGGCAAATTAATTTTTTCATCCCTTCATTAGTGAGTACTCAACTCACATCTTGAGCTGGGCACTGCTCGGAACCCCAGGTTTTAACAGAGAATAAAACAAGATTTGAAGGACTGGTAAATGTATCCATCCTACACCTTTTCTTTCATTGGAAGATTAAATACGGAAATAATGGAAAGATCCACTATCAGGTTCAAATAGTGAGTTCATGGGCACTTCATCAAGCAAAAACATTTAAATATATGTAACAGGCCAGGATTTAATGAGATCCTATTGACTAACTGCAAAGAAAACCCACTAGAATCTTTCCATTCTAAAATTTGTGTCTGGAACAGGCTCATGTGACCTTCCTTGGTTTCCTCTCCATTTGCCTGAGCACACTTCAAACACTGCAGCCAAAGCAGAGACAGAGAAATAGATGGATACACCGTTCTTTTTCCAAATGTAAGACACTGCGGAAGGATGCTGAGGTAGAAAACTGACTCTGAAAACAGGTCCTCAGACTATAGCGTGATGAGTAACCAGCCCATGAGTCAGCCCATTCAGGTCATCTCAATATTCAGTATTTTTGGACTGATTGATGAGAACTGCCTCAAAGCGATGTTGGCTTTTGCTCCCCTTGAGCCTGTGTGTCCCTGTGCAAGCAATTTGGGAAGCGTGGGACCCACCTTCCTTAGAAATGGTAGGGAGGAGGGGCTGCGAGACTTCTATTTTTGTCAGACTTCAAGACAAACTTGACTGAGATGTCAAATCGCAGTGACTGTGCCTGCCACTAAATATGCTGAAATATGCAGTCCCGGTGGCTGGTGTCTGCGCGGCAAGTGACGTGCTCTTCCCTTCCCTAGAAAGACAGACAGCTCAGTGTGCACACACGGCTGGGGAGGAACAAAAGTGCAAACCTGATCGAATCCTTGGGGCTCTTGAGGAATTTCAATGGGTTCTTTGTTTCCTCTGAAACGTGGCTAAAACCAAAATCATTAATTAGATGATAAACAGTAACACGCAGTGACGAGGGGCTGTGTGTGGATTCAGGTGATCCAGATGACTACTGCAGTGCCACCCAGGAATGTCCTGCAGTCACCTTTTGGTTTTATGTATTTAATCAACTATTCAGTTTACATTAACTTAGCATCTTCTGTCTGGCAAAGAGCCTGCGATCAAGCTCCAACCTTAATTCTGGGTTTAAAATGATAAAACAGAGTAAAGAGCCAGCTCTAGTGGCAAATCTCTATAATCCCACCGTACTCCTGTAGTCCCACCAATCTGGGAGGCTGAGACAGGAAAATCACAAGTTTGATTTAGGGATGAATTTAGGGAGACCCTAGCTAAGAAAGAAAGAAAGAAAGAAAGAAAGAAAGAAAGAAAGAAAGAAAGAAAGAAAGAAAGAAAGAAAAGAGAAGAGAAGAGGAAAGAAGAGAAGAGAAAAGAAAAGAAAAGAAAAGAAAAGAAAAGAAAAGAAAAGAAGAAAACCTAAAAGGGCTGGAGTGGCAGCCCTGTGCTAAGGCCCTGGGTTCAACTTCCAGGAGTGCCACAGAAAACAAAAACGCCATTGTGGTCATCAACACTGTAGGAAGAGCATTTGCAGAACCCTTTCACTTTCCACAAGCATTACCTTAGCTTCTGTTTGCAGCAACCTCAACACATGTGATTCTTTACATTATGCTCGGTTGCACAGGGTTGCTCTCTCCCACCTTCTGGAGCTTGTTGAAAGCAGACAGACTACATGTAGGGTACCCTAGTCCACTTGCTTCTCAGGAAATCTGGCTAGGCCTGTGGTCCTCTGCTCTCTGCTGGATGCCTGCCTCATTCCACACGGAGCTACTTGTCTCCTTCCTTCACCCCAGAGCACCCTGCAGCATGACCAGTACAGACCAGGGTCAGCCAGAGAGTTCCATGTGCAGAGAGCCAGGTTCTAAGAACCTGCAGAATGCATGTGGCTATTGACGCTGGAGAAGCTGTCCTCTGAGCTTGGCCTGGTTAGGAAAAGGGACCCTGACCAAGAGTGTTTCCTGAGGACCCTGGATTTCCAGTGGCAGAAGAGATGGGCTTGGGTGGCATACGGACTCTTCCCCATATTGGACCATGTGTCCACATAAGCCATATACCCCAGGAGGCCAAAAAGGAGCCTCAAAACTCTGATAAACTGAACAACCACAGCAGCAAACTCAAACCTAGATGGTCTGAAAACAAGCACGGGCCACGGCTAAGTAACAAATCATTGCCTGTGTAATAGACGCCCAGCACATGACTCCTCAGGGCCCAACCTGTGGAACAAGATGTCCCTGTCCAGGAAGAATCTCCCTGGGCTTTGGTGTCCACAAAGCACCACCAGCAACGTGAAAGCACCCTGGTCCATCTATACAGTGAATGTTTACAGTTTTAAAAAATAATGTAGCAATATATTGACCTTAATCCCCATCACAGTCACTTTTCTAGTCACCAGGACAAAATACTTGCTACTTGTAAATGAAAGGAGAGGCTTAATCTGGCTCTTGCTTGGAGTCTGTGGTTAGCTGGCTCCAAGGCAGAAATCCTCTGACAGAAAGGCCATGTGGAGGACAGCTGCTCGCATCATGGTGGTTTGGGGGAGGGAAAGCTGGGGGGGGGGAGAATGTAATTGTTTGCAATTTTCTAATTTTTCTAATTTGCAGTTGGCACCAGACGCCAGCACTCTGTATGTTTTATCACACCTCATAAAGACACTCAGGAAAGAGGACTCCACTGAGCAAGAGCAAAGACTGTAAGTGGGATTCATAGCAACTTGTCTTTATTATAATAAGTTTTAAAAACATGCACATCACTGTGTATTCTGATCACCTTTTGTGCTTGCACATATTTCAAAGGTGCCTTTAATCTAGGGATTATTAAATATGTATTAGGATTACTGAAAAACAATAAACAACAACAACAAAAGATGCTAAATGTAAACTGTGGTGCTATAGCCAAGCTGGATGCAACGTGCTAGCCATGTACAGTATGCTGTTTACATTTCTGAGCAGCCCAATACCAGGCAAGCATCTGTGGAGAAGTCCACATGGTGGAAGTCAGTACTTGGAGTCCCTGGACATGTTCTCTGTGGGTGGAGCATCCTCAGAAGCCAGGTGACCAGAACGCTGATGAGTGAGTGGTGGAGAAGAGACCAGCTACTGGAAGTCACCATGCTCTGGGTGGGACAGATCTATCAGGGGAAGAGTGAGGGGGGGTTGCTTTGTCAGCCTCATCTTAATCTTTCACCTTGGGTCCTGTACCTGACCTCAGCAGTAATGATTGTAGACTTCCTCTTTCATTTAATTATTACCATGGAGTTACTTTTCTTTTGTAATCTTTTGATCCTTTTCAAATGATAGTTTCATCATCTGTCTCTACCAGTGGTTAGATAGGCCTGGAGAAGCTTATCCTAGGATTCATACAGCCACACACACAACACTCACATGGATGGTGATGGCTGTGTTCCAATAAAACTTTATTTCTACAAACAGGAAATGGGCTAGATTGGGTAGATAGACAGACCACAGTTTGCCAATTACTGCCCTAGAAAAATCCATCACCCCTGAAATGATCTCACCTGGTAGTCTCCAGGGTGGTCACCAAAATCATAGGCACACAGTCTGGAAGGAACAGTCACACTGAGAACAGGATTCCCTGTGTGACTACCTCTGACTCCATGTGGCTGTTGGACAGTGGGGGGAGTGGGTCTGGACTGAGGGACCTCCCAGAGTGGGAGCCACATATGCCTTTGAAGATGTTATATGAAATAAGGTGAACTTGCCTCACTAATAACTATTCTATCCTGGAGATACACTGGAACAATGGTAGGCTTGTCATAGTGAATTAAGGAACGCATACCCTTAATTTTTTTGAAACACTCATTCTGTAACATTTGGAGTTTGGCTCTGCTCTCCCATGAGGTGAAGCTGTTTATGAAGATTGTCTATCCATGCCACAAACCTCTCTGTGACCCAGAGTTCATCACAAGAACAGAGAAGGTGGAGAGGACATTGGTGCTGCAGGTAGATTTCTCAGGGGGTCGTGGAGACCCCACTGCTTATGCCTCACTGTCCCAAACAAAGCTGGCTCCCTTTCTTCCTGTATTTGATGGCTAAAGTCTACCCAACTGTGGACCAAACCTTTGGTTGACAAGACCTAGAAATGAAGTATCACAACTAAATATGTATCTTCCCAGGATAGACTTGTTCTAAGGTCTCGGTGCTATGTAAGTTATAACAGTCTCTTTTAGTTTTAAAGGTGATCATCAAAAAGGAAGAGTCTTCATCTCCCAGTGTCTAAAGCAGACGTCACCTGGCCACTGTTCCTGAAGTGGCTTGTATGGGGCCACTTCTCAAAGCCACACAGAACTCCCAGGACTGGCTTTTGGGCTCAGAAAGGTAAAATTTCTGAGCCTGGTATGGCTGGTGTCTCTCTGCTTGGCCCAGGCCTTAGACTCTGGATGCTCCATGCCAAGGTATACTTCTCTCCTAGCTCTGGGTTTTACCCTGGTGGGAGGAAGCATCAAGGACAGAGTGATTTGCCCCACCCCCCAGTATCCACTCAGACTCCACTTCTATGTCCATCATTGGCATTGATTGCTGTGCCCGAACCCTAGAGGTAGAGATTTCAAGGGTCCTCTGTGATGTCTTGCACTTATAGGCAGGCCCAGGGCTATTTATCTTTGAAGTACCATCAAGTGGCCCAAGTGACAGAGAGCATACTTTTTAAATAATAATAATAATAATAATAATAATAATAATAATAATAATAATAACGAAGTACTGGGTGCAGAAGAAGGAGGTTTCCTACCAGGAGCTCGATCTCAGGGTCAGAGTGCCCAGAGGTAAGGTCATTTGCCTGGGACATCTCAAGGGACATGAAAAGCACTTGTCATAGGCATGTCTGTGCCTCATGACAGCTTTCCCTGCAGTGTCAATGCGCCTCTCAAATAGTATGTATGAGCGTCACAGACCACAACGAGGTGACTACTGCTGTTGAGAGAAGTGATCTCGTGTTCAATCAGTACAGCAGGAGAAGATGGACAGCAAGGTCCCCACAACAAGGGGTGGCTCATGCACCATAGCACCTTGGGATGAGGTGCAAGCTGGCCTCTCCACCCAGTGGCTTAGCAGGGAGCTACTGTCTTCAGCCTTGCCCTACATTTGTGATAGAGGACACAGTCTTGAAGAGCAGGGTTTCCTGACTGCTTCAGAAAATTACACTATGGATAACTCTCTAGATGACCTGGATATGGTGGTGCATGCTGGTAATCCCAGAACTCAGGAGGCTGAAACAGGAAGAGCACCCCAAGGTGTCCATAGTGGACTATAGAAAGAGTTCATATCCAGCTTTGACTATATAATAAACATCAATCTCAAAAAATAAAGCAAAAATATAAGTTGCTAAGAATGTCAGATAGACAAGAAAAGGAATCATTAAAGCAGTGCTGATGGGAAAGAGGACAAGGAAGGAGCCCTGGGTCTCACCAGGAAGGGATGAGGTTTGTAGAAAAGTGGCACCGAGTCAGCTTCTGAAGGGTGGACAGGAAGCATTGGATATGGATTGAGTGTTCGGTCTGGAGTTGCTTACAGGACAGTGACTGGACTGGGGAATGACCCCAAGCCCTAGAGTAAGGTGTTGAACTTTGTTTCTTTAGGAAATAGCAGGGCCTGGTATAGTTGAGTTGAAAAATGCTAAAACTATACTTTGGGATAATTGATCTGCAAACAGCGAGTCGAGTACAACGCCTTTGTAGTGTGGGGAGGGGGTCGCTTTTGCGTTGCTGGCCCAGGAGAGGGATAATGAGACACCACTCTAAAGTGGCAGTGCAAGGGATGGAAGAAGGATGCAGCAGTTGGGAGAGCTATTTTAGAGACAGAATTGGCAGGAAGTAGCCACTGATTGGCTGCCAGATTAATTATCCCAAAGAATAGCTCAGGCCTTGCCATTCAGCTACACAAAACCTTCAGTAATTTCCCATTATCTAGAGAACAAAGCCATAATCTCCTCACCAGAGACTGTTGTGAGCAAGGCACCATGACCCTCTTCGACCTTCCTACCTAGGCTCTAGGCTGGCTCTCCCAACCGTTGCCCTAGGAAAGCTGAGCGTCCTTCCTAGGCACTTCTGCTCAGCTCTCTGCCTGCACTCATCTTCCCTCTTCTGTTGCTATTTGTGCCAATCTTACTTTCCCACCAAGGACTGCAACAGACACTACGATCTTCATGGTATCCCTGTTCCTATTTTGCTTAACATAATTCACCCCCTCTTGGTGAGGAAATCACACTTTATTAACAGTGCCTTACCCTGCTCGCCAAATCCCAGACTGCGCCATGATTATTCATCAGTGTATTTTTCCTTCCCTGCCAGAGTGCACAATTTCTGAGCCCAGAGGAAAGTTGTGATTCATATTCTTCTAACCCACACCATCTAATACAATACCAGGTTAGCCGAAGGAACGGCTAGAACACTAGTTTGACGGGTAACTTGCAGAAGAGATAGGTCTCAGAGCATCCTTTGACAAGTGGCAAAAGTAAACAAATAAAAAAAGAGAAGAGGAAGAGACTTCCTGTTGTGCCAAACATCTAGAGTCAAAGCCTATGTCATTGATCCCACTCAGAACAATGACAATGGGTCGCATAGTCCCTCTTGATATCTCATCTCTACCATGGCTTTGGATGCCTCCAGGCCCCATTCTGGGCATATCCAAAGATCAGATTTCCAGGCTACATGTGACATGAGACTGTGGGGCAAACAGAGAAAGAGCCTGATGCCAGGTGCAACCAGGGAGGCTTGAGAATGAGGATGCCAACCGCACTGTTCTCTTCACCAGAACAAATTGTACCTGGGCTGATGTGTTGAGCAAGGATGCGGGCAGCCTCCCAGCTCAGCCTGCTTCTCTGCCTTGTCTGATGAGCATAGCCACTGCTCTGAACCTGTGGTGGACTGCCCTGCAGTGCTCAGGACAGCTGAGTGCAAGTGGGTCCATAAATGGAGAGCCCTAGAAGAGCTATCTGAACAAAGTAGGTCCCTGAGCATGCACAGGTTTGGAGCACACCCAGGATGCAGTCAGGGCAAATGGGCCCTGTGTCATGTGCAGCTGGAGACAGGGTCAGGGCCTCTGGGTTCTCACCTGCTTGATTAGGAATTTTTTAGAAATCATGTTTGTTAGTGCACACTTGAGTTACAGGATGGTTGTGTTTACTGTGGTGAGTTGATACTTATACACAACACATCTTCACTCTTTTTATGTCTTCTTTCCTCCTTTTGCTCCATCCTCCCTCCGCCTCTTGGTCCCCTCCCCTTTTGCAAAAGATCTATTTCTCAGTTTTGTAAGTTCAACCTTTTATTTTGCTCTTTAATTTACACATACACTAGGCTTTTCATAAAATCAAAAGGGGCCGAAGATCTAAATATTCAAACAGAAACACTTAACCTGTGGAAGATAAAATAGCTAAAACTCTTGAACTTATAGGAGCAGGCAAGGACTTTCTAAACAGAATTACATGAGAAATAGCATCATGATCAACAAATAGGGATCATATTTGATTAAAAAAAAAAACTTCTGCACAGCAAAGGAAACAAGCAAAAGAGTGAAGAGATAACATGCAAAAGGGGCAAGACATTTGGCAGCTACTCCTTTAACAGAGGAATAATACCTAGAATATATAAAGAGCCCATAGCTGGCTTTTAGACAGGGCACACTGCTGCAAAAGAGGGACTCAAGAGCAAGCAGGGACACACCGGAAGTCCTCAGGTATCCGAGGCCCAGGCCCCAGGAAAACCATATTGCTGTCTACTTTGCTTGGAGCTCGGACAAATAAAGCAGACATACTTTACTAAAAGCCCTGGAATCTTGGGCCCTGCTCTACCTAGTTCAATCAGTTTAGCAAAAGCCTTCTGGAGTATCAATGATAAAACATCTTGACCACAACAGATTCACAGGGTGTGCACACAGTTCGGGATTCCAAGTGCATTTCCTTGTGACAGTCAGGTTCCCCAGTTAAATCATGTGATGCAGATGAATCAGAAGCTCAATTACAAGGGCTGTAGGGACCTAATTGTGTGTGCACTGGTGCTCTGACAGGCAGAGGCCAGCCCAGATGGGGGAGTGGCTACAGCCCCAGTTCCAGGAGGGAAAAAGGAATCAAAAGTGAAGGAAGGCTGTAGGTCTCTTCTTTCTGGTCTGGTCTTGCCTGTGCTGGGGCCTAGGTTGATAACTTACTTTCTGTTTCCCATGGCTTCTATTTTTGACTTCTCACTAGATTGTTTCTTTTAGCTACTGAGAAACAAAATCACAATTCTCTGTGTCTGTCTCTGTCTCTGTCTCTGTCTCTGTCGCTGTCTCTCAGTCTCTTTGTCTCTGACTCTGTTCCTCTCTCTATCTGTCTCTGTCTCTCTCTGCAAGAATACAATACTTCTGAATTTTACAAAGGTCTCTCTGTTAGCTTCTCTGATGATTCTATTATATGTTTCTATCCCATGACCCTTTCTTCCTGCGTTTGAACTCCTGGAGACAAAGACAAAGTTTGCATTAGGTGAGCCAAGGACAGAGAGAGCAGAGAGCGCACATCCATTTCCTCAAGGACATTTCACCCATGAGTGTGGGAGGAAACTGGGATAGAGTGGGGGTGCAGAACGATGGGAACCGGGTGAGAGGGGGCTCTGTTTGGTCACATGCTGACATAAAAGATAGAGGAGGAAGGCAGGAAGAAGAGCTGGCAACAATGCAGAAGGATCAGCTAATCTATACATGGCTGCTGTTTGAAAAGAATGAATGAGGCAGAGGATCCAGGGATTGTGGTGACCTGGGACAAGAAGGAAAGAATGAGAACAGCAATGAACTTAGAGCCTGGACAAATTACACTTTACATCCTTTTCAGAAGGTATGTGTACTAAGGGTTTCTGTAGTAAGCATCTCACTACCTTCAGGGCATCAGTGGACATGAAAGGGTGAAGGAAATAATTTTTTTTAGTGTCCTTGGCATACCAATAGTGTTCATCTGAAAAGCAAAGCTGACAAAATCGAGTCCATGCCTCTCTGCAGATGACGGTTGATGTATAAGCCCCCACTTGGGAAATGGAGCCGTAGCAGGGGGCCACAGGCCTTTTGAACAAGCTCTGTGCAGCCCTAGCTATCTTCACTGTACTCCCAAGTGGGGTGCAGCAACGGTGGCAGGAGGGCTTAAAGCTCAGTGGAAGCAATCGCTAGTTAACTTAAGCATATCTGAAAGCGGATGGAACATCAGATAATCTGATTCAGGCTTAGATTAGCAGATTGAAATTTATAAATTAGTTCAAAATAGCTATTGTTTTTGAAGAAGTGTGAATGAAGTCAAAAGGGAAAGAAAGGGCAGAACGCTCCTGCCTATTGTTGCAGGGCCTGACCCAGGCTGGAGACCATAGTTCAGGGTCAAGAGGTGTGAAGGTGCACTTCTATTTTGGTCCTATCTTGGAAAAGTATTTAAGAAAGTATTAAGTATTAAAGAAAATTATTGTTTATATTTCGACTCTTAGAGACATTATGCTGTCAGCCATAGTTAAATTAAATTTTACTATGAAAGAATGGATGCTAACTAATTTGAGAGCCATATTGAAACCCGAAACTGGATAGGTTATCTTCTTTTTGAGGTTTGTAAAAACTTCAGAAACCTATCACTTTCTCCATGTCGGGGATTCTTGTAGGTGCATCTTTCTAACACACCTCTTTGTGTGTGCAAAAGCATTAAGCCCTATGTGCACAAACAGATACTCAGAGCAAAGGAGAAAGACTATTGCCATTGTCTCCTTAGATGTTCTTGATGGTTATATGAAGGATATGTTGCAAATAGTTCATGGATCTGCAACACACTATCACTCTTTAATCTTCTTTGTTAACTGCTTGGTGGAAATAATAAACCCCTAGGTTGTCGCATGCTTAGAATGAAGCACTATACATTTTTGAAAGTTTAAAGAAAGCAAAGAGGCATATCAATGTGCAAAAGCCCTTGTAATTCTTGTGGGTTCCTGTGGAGTGACAAGGATATCCGTCTACCTATTGGTCTGGGACATAGCAGCCAGTGATTACCATCAGCAGAGTGTTTTCCTGATAATCTATTTTCCTCAGTTTCTTAGCATAATATACAAATGGTTTGGACTTTTGTAACAGACGGCCTGGGTCCTTGTCCCTCAACATTATAGAGCATCTGGTCTTCTAAAAGTCTCATTTTCCTCTGTGATCTAGGTTTATGCTCTCTCTCTCTCTCTCTATCTCTCTCTCTCTCTCTCTCTCTCTCTCTCTCTCTCTCTCTCTCTCTCTCTCTCTCTCTCTCTTCACGTTAGAATGGAAAAGTAGTCAAACTGCAGGGCATAAGCACAGACTCAGACTCGGAGCTTGTTTTCTCTTTTCTATCCCCAAAGCAGAAAAACTTCCTGCGGTGTCTGCTCCTTCCTTCTCCCTCTCCTTTTCTTCCCATGACTCACACAATCACTTCCGCTTAGGTCTCCCCACCGCTGCTTCCTTGTACACAGAGAAACACCCCCTGCAGCAGGGTGAGCTTCTGAGTGCATTTTCAAAAACTTCCAGTATCTTAAACTGACAAGTAAAAATTGTAAAACTTCACTGGAAGTGAATGCTGCAACCCCTGCATGCTCAGACTTGCAGTCCTCCTGCCTCAGCCTCCCAGAGTGCTTGGCTGACTGGTATGCCCCTCCACATCCAGCTCTGCCTAAGCTTTGTAACCCACAGTACATCATTGTCATCTCTAGTCCCCTATGATGTGGTAGCACACCAGGACTTGCTCCTATCGAGCTGTAGCTTAGTTCCCACTGTCCAGCCTCCCGTATCCCTCCATCACATGCCTCTTCACTTCACTGTTCCTCAGAGGTGCCTCTTGTGTTCAAGCAGTGGGCTGCACAGGCTTCTACAGTGCAGGTGAGCTGTCCTCACTTTCCCATGCTCTTTCCTTTTCTCTCTGTGACACCCAGTTCTTCTCCATCTCTGGGATATATTGTGGTCAAGGCCTGGACCCACTTCTGTTGGTGAACTACAGCCTTTGGCCATCATGGTAAAATTTAGTGTTTGACCCCACAAGGTCTCATGTGCCATTTTGGGTACCTTCCGCCCTAGGCTACCAGAAGTAGGACATAGGTTATGTAATAGGTTTTAGCTGCTAAAAATGTGTTCCTGCTTCACCTGTGCATATCCTAAATCCTGCTTTTGGAAAAGAAAGCAAAGCCATAGAGACAGTGAGTCTGTTTCCTTAAGTACCTATGAATTACGTGCGCTTGACTCGCCTCCATCATGACTATGTCAAAAGATCCAGGGAATCAGAATTGAGAGAATCCCAGGAGAAGCCAGCAAACCATGAAGTGCATATATATTTCTGTCAACTGTCAGGGGAACTTTACACTCTTAGCTGCCATAAGAGAATGCCTCCCTGAAGTCCAGGGATGGTCGCAAACTAAATGAAATAAACAAGAGAACCTAAGTCAGTTAATGCTCAGGTACGTATCTGAGTTCAGTGAGGTGATTTTAGAGAAGACTAAGAAGCCTTTGGCTAGGTGACTCTCCAGTCAGCTGACACCGCATGCCTTTTAGAACGTGGGTTGGAGCTCCCACCAGGCCTATCCTGGGTTGGATTGCTTTCTGCTCATCTCTGCTCAGTGTGTCAAGCTCCAAGATGGTAGAGTCATCCCCACGTTTGGATGCCGTTCATTAGAACTGGATGGTGGCGCACGCCTGTAATCCCAGCACTCGGGAGGCTGAGGCAGGAGGATCAGTGCGAGTTCGAGACCAGCCTGGGCTGCAAAAGTGAGCTCAAGGCCAGCCTCAGCTGCATAGCGAGACCCTGTCTCAAAAAAAAAAAAAAAAAAAAAGAACTGGAAAGCTCTGAGTGACTGGGTCAGTCCAGCTTCCTCACCCAGATAAGGTCAGATAAAGGGATACCATATTTGGAGTTTTCCCTGACCCACACATGAAGGTCCTGTCACATGGCGTGTGTGTGGGCTCACTGCTGGGGTTAACTGTGGGTGCAAGAGCTCACTTAGAAAGCAAAAGAACAGGAGAAAGAAAAGCAGAAGGGGTGACTAAATGCCTAGTGTTTGATGAATATGTCCTCCTGGAAAAGTGAAGTGTGGAAAAATAAAGTCTCTCTGGGATGCAGGTAATTTTTAATGTTTTGTTTAGAAAGTAAGTTTCGATGTTGTCCAGCTGTGAATGCCTGAAACAGGTGAGTGGGGTGTTTCTGACTTTTGGTGGAGATTAGGCAACTGAGGAAAGGAATATCTTTGCTAGTGAAGTCCTTAATAGGACTCTTATTTGTCCTTCCTGAAAGAAAAGAACAGGGGTGGGAGCAAGCAGAGATACTCACAAATGCCGGAAGTTAGAGAGGATGGAGCCCATTACCCAGTCAGGGACGAAAGGCAAGAGGCAGGTGTTGTCAGAAGGGAGAGAAGTGTGGAAAGCCTGCACGACTGTGGGTTTGTTCAAAGTCGCTATTTCTCTAGTGCTGACTGTCCAAGCAGCAACTTCACATTTCACCAGGGCCTTTGAGGCTAAAAGAATATGACTTAATCTATATTTGCTGGACTTTGAAAATGTGAGGCAGGAAACAAGGTTTCGGCGGCTGTAGGACTCCTTGTGTGTATTCTGCATCCAGCCTTTAGGATGCTGGTATCTGCAATTTTTTTTTCTTTTCTTTCTTAATCACAGGCTGAGGGGCTTTCTGACTCATTCAAAATCTTCCATACAGGTGGTGCCATGTGGCTCTCTGCTCAGAAGTGACTTTTCATGTCACAAATCTGCTCCTCTCCCCCTCCCACTGTCCCCTTGATCAGATCTTGTTCTGATCATTAACTCGGAAGCCTGAGGACCAGGTGGCCCAACCCGTTTGTAAACAGGTGTGTTAACCTGTCCCAGGGGGCAGATGTGACACTTCTTGGTTTGCACTATGGGGGTGGGTCTCTGAGGAAAAAGGATTGTTTTTGAGCTAACAAAATCCCAGTAACAGCATATTAGCTAAAAAACACTGCAGCAGGAAAAGAAAAAGAAAAAGAAAAAAACTTCCTTTCTTCTCAGTACTATGAAAGAAACTGCAAAAGATACTGGAAGATTCACAATACAAATTTGGTGGAAGATTTTATGCATTTAATTGAGAACCAAATGTGTCATATTTGATAAAGGATGAGCAATAAATTAGATCAAAATTTATCTGAGCAAATTATTAAAATTTTCTTTCCTGTTTTATACAAGTAGCTAGCATCAACCAATACTTCTGGCTTTATGTAATCTCAGAATTCCATTTTTAAGCAAAGACATGTGGCTTTCTGATGCCTGAGCTACTTAAATTTCCAGACTCTGAGAGAATATAAAATGCCAATTCCAACCTAACTTGTCCTGTACCGGATTTTTTTTTTTTTTTTTGTTCCAGAACTTTGTTTGTTTATTCACTCATTTTTATGGCCAGCTCAACCCACCCCAAGGGCAGGGCTGGCACAGCATGTGGTGCCGGGAATCGAACCATGGTCCCTGAAGCCTCCCAAGCTTTCCCAAGCAGGCGCCCCAGACGAGTGAGCCATCCCGCCGGGCCCCCCTGTACCGAATTTAATGACAAAATTCTTCACTCTGAATAGGCAGATACATTTGGTTGGATAGGCCTCCTCGGAACTGGGGCAGGTACTCATCAAGAAGGTGTGAAATGCAGGCCTCTTGTAATTTGAATTCCCCTCCTCTTCTTTCCAATAGCCAATGGCAGTCAGGTGACCATGTTGGCTGCCCTTCTGTATCTGAAGGCTGCCTGGCTGGGCTTGTACCCGTCCCCAAAGTGTTCTCTTCTTGGTCTCTGTTATTAAGAGCAATTTGTGAAACAGAGACCTGACGCTTGCCAGCCCTCCCTCTGGGTGGCCAGTTCCCACTCTTCTTCTGCACTCTCAGGAGCAGCCAGTGTGAAGTGAGAGGTGTGGCCATCAAAGACTAGCCAATTCTGGAGCCTCCAGCTCTAGATTAGCAAGAGGGTAACAAACCCAAATCCTGAATTTCATTCTTAGAGAAATAGGACTAGGCAGCGCTCTATAACTGGATGCCAATTTTCAGTATGATCACTTCAGTTCCTGCCATGTGAAACTGAGGTTCAGAACACTGTGCTTCTTAAGTCAGAAAATGTGTAAGCTATCTCCAGATATGTTCAAAGAAAAGTCAGTACACAAGTATTTGTGAAGACCTTTGATCAGAATTGAAGGATGTATATGGATATTTGTGGCCTGGTTCCTTGAAGGGCAAGACTTTGTCTCAGATCTTCCTCTCTGGACTGTGCACACAGTAGGGGCCATATATGTGGACGCTGCACGAATCACTTATGTGTTGGAATAGAGGGAGGAGCTAACTAAAAGGAGGCAGGTCTTGGACCTTCCATGTCAACTTTCATGTTTTAATTTCCCTCTGAAAATATGCTAGGAATCCCTTGTCTGACCCACAGGGCTGTTGACTCCAGCCAGTCTCTCCCTGAACTCTTCTAAAATGCAGAATTTAAAAATGGTTAGTAAATGTGCAAGAAGGTTCAGAGGGATGGAGAACAAAAGAGATGCTTTCTGGCCCAGCAATTGCTGCATCCCGGTGGGGTGAAGGTGTCACCCCCACTTGGGCCGTGAGCCAGATCCCCAGGGTCAGGCAAGAGCCCCAGGGCCTCTTCTGCAGTTTCAGAGGTCTTCCTTGGTGCCCTACATTAGCCAGAAGTGGCCACTGCTTCTGCTTTCTGGGTTGCACTAGATCTTAGGGAAGCACTCCAACAATGAGAGGGATGGACAGGGTTAAATTCATGACATGGTACTTATTCACACCACATTAGCTATAGGAACACTGCAATTAGGCATAAAATTTTATTCGTGTGATAATATACTTCCAACCCTCAAAAAGAGCCAGTAAAAAGAAATTTCCCTTAGAAAACAAAATCCAAAACAAAACCAGTGTACTCTTAAGGGTAAACAACACTGTAGGGGTAGAGTAGCTATTAGCTCTGGCTCCAGCCTACAGGATGTGAGGTCAAAAATAAGCTTAAACCCAGAAAAAATGCAAGCCATGCTAACTTCTCCTCTTGACCACTGAAAATTCAGAACCTCAGGATCTCAGAGTGCAATACACCTTGCTGCTCTATGCTCCAAGTTGGCCGCCAAGCGCACGTGATCTGGGCCATGGAGGAAGCCAGCAAGTCTGTCTGCAGAAAAGGCAACGGGGAGGAAGCCACCCCAGCTGCCATGAGCTCACAGGCAGGACGATACCATTGCACCAGCCCTTCATCTTACAACCCTTCCCCTCCCCCTCCTGCAACTGGTGAAGAGCAGTGCTTTCCACGACTCAGACAACAAACAGCTGGAGGGATGCCAAAGGACCGTACATCCGTGGTCTACCGTGCCTTTTTTAATCAACTTCCTAATTAAAAAATGCCATGCTGGCATGAGGTATGAAGGGAGTAGGCTTGGAATATTTCAAAAACTCGCATGCTCTAAACCTGAGGTTGCTAGAAATCTGTGTTCTTACAGATGTTTATGAGTTTTCCTGGTACAGAGATAGAATCAATTTGCTTGCGCCTGGCCCTCAAGACGTATTAAATTTATCCTGAAGGAAACTGGTTTCTGAAAAGATCTTTGCCCAGATGCATTAGCCAGGTGGGAGTTTCAGTGAACCAGAGGGTCCACTAGCAGATGCAGCATTGATTTCTGAATGTTCACAATCTAGCAGACAGCTCCAGAGCAGACTTGATTTGATGGCTCTCTATGGGGTGCCCTGCAGACTCGATTATCTCCACCACCAGTCTGGCTAGCATTGTTTCATGGCGACAATGCTCTGTGCTTTGAGCTCCTGCTCAGATGGACCAGGGAGGGAGACGGAACCAAATCTACAGCAAATCTCTGAGGATTGCCCATTGCTTTCAGGGTTCAGAGATGCAGCAGCCCTTGGAAATGGGGGGCAATGCTGACTTTTGTAAAGAGCGTTCTGTGGGGTATACTGGAAATACGTTCCATTCCACGTCAGGATAAATAACAACACGAGGGTTCTACTCTAAACAGGATTGAAGCTAGAGAGCCCACAATGAAAATCTTTGTCAATATAAAACAACAACAACAATGCAAAACAAACAACTAGAAACAAAACCCCCACGATAAATTATTCAATACTGAGTTGTTTGCTTTAGAGTTCTAAGCCTCATGATCCACATCTTAAAATTTCCCAAGCAAATGTCCAATATCCTTGAGAAAATTTTCTTTAAAGCAATCTGACTGTACTATCTAAGCAGTTGGACTTCAGTAAAAGGCAATCGTTATATGTAATACGAAGTTGTAAAGTTCTCTCAAGTATATTAGTGAGTGCGCATAGACATCTGGGCAGGTTCACACAGCACACATAGTGACCCCCTGGCTCCCTCGGTGTGCCCTACACACCACCTTTCACCCACTGGCATCTTAAAAACACATCTAGGCATGCACTCCCCAAGCCACTGAAAAGATTCATTATATATTCCTAAGAGTGCAAAGATTCAGCACGGCAAAGAACATTAAAGGAAATAAGGTCGAGTAACATTTTGGAGGAAAGTAGTTGCATTTTTTCCCACTCACAAGCAGTGGGAGTCCTGTCAAGATAACAGCCTGCACCACACATGGCCCAGGACAACCCCACAGACACAGCAGGGTCTCATGTACGACCACCACCTCCCACATGGAGCAGCTAAGCCAGGGAGCCCTGCTGTTGGGAGCTGATATTTTGGGATGTCTTGGAAAGGTTAGGGAATTTTGCTATGGAAAGCTGCATTTCCTTCTAAAGTCATCTTCAACCTAAGAGCAATACTGAAAGAATAAAAGGAAATCCCTTAGAAATCCGATTTTCAGGCTGGTGCTGTCACTATGTTTCCGGCTCTGGGACTTCTCATTGTCTTCCAGGGAAAGCCCTTCTGCTCTCCACAGAGCCTGGCCAGTAATGTGGCATAAAGTAACTCTGTCAAGTGGAAACTCATAGGATGTAATTTTGGCCTTTAAAAAATTAACACTGGACTTTCCCCATGAGAGACAGCCAGGCACAAAGAAAGTCTCCTGGACACGACGCCCAAGTTCCCCTCCTGCTTCTGAGTGGACTGGCTGAGGCTTGTGATGGCAATTTCTTGCCCCAAGAAAGTTCTCATCTATCATAAAACAAAAAGGAGCTAATTGTGGAAAGCTTGACTCAACTCTGAAATGCAGTGCAGCAGTGGAAACCCAAGTGTTACTTTTTCTCTAACAGTTTCAAATCTCAGAACAATTTGGTATTTATTACTTTAGGCTAGATATCTTCAAAACTCTATTCCTTCATCATTCTGGCTTAGCAGCCAATTTAAAACAAAGTAGGAAAGAGTGTCTGCATATTCACACATATAACAAAAATATTAACAAATAGGGTTTATCTATTATGCAAATAATGCAGCTAAATATGGATATTCAGAAACTCATAAAATGACCAGGAAAATGAGTGGAACCAAGTTTCACAGTTTTAACTGAGGAGTAAATATGTTTTCCAATACCTTGTTGTTCATTGAAGGTCTATTTTTTAAAAGGCATAGTTTTCTAAATGGAAGCAATTACACCCCCTCAAAAAAGTTGTACTTTCTATTAAACATTCATTGTTATTGTCTAAAGCAAACTGAAGTAAAATAATCTTTTTAAAAGCTGAAAAATAAAACCCAAATCTAAGCATCAAGTGAGCTAAGATATTCAGGAAACTGCAGAAATACACTTAAAGTCGAATAATTTCTACTTAGGTTCCACCTTAAAACACATGAAATAATTAGGTCAGTTAAAATGAAAACCTTGCCTTTTAAGGAGAACAGGAATTATTAAGGGAGGATAGAAGTATTTATCAGTGAATTCCCCCAGATGGATGTCAATTTCACTAAATATTAAAACTCCTGTGTTGCAGTGCTACAGTCCCAGAATTATATAAGAAATTGTGCTACTCATGACAATAGAAAATTAGGGTTCCAGTAGCTTTCTCCTTACTTCTCAACTCAGAAAACTGATTTGCAAACTGATCTGCATTTCTCTGAAAAGAACAGAAAATGTCAAAGGTTGTGCTCATTTTCCTGTTTGCAATCTGCAGGTTCTACACATCAGTGCTAACTTCAGCTCTGCTATCACGACCTCCAGTAAGTTGCTGGTTAAATCAGCTAAAATCTTCTTCCAGCTAGGAAAAATATATACTAGTCAAAACTAATTACGTCTGGGCTTTCATTGCCACAACGTTTGCTAATTTTGCTGGTCTCGGTACACTGTTCCAGAAAATATTAATTAAGCACATTAAATAATGGCTGCTGTAAATTCTGAAAACAATAATCTCTAAACAGTTAATTTTCACTTCAGACTTAGGCATGGGAAGATGGATGCAGCAGCCGCCCCAAGCCAACAGCAAGTGACTATTCTTTTGTTACTGACCAGAAGGAGTTGAACTTTGCTCCACTTTGGAAAAGCGCAGCCCTGGCTCTGTAAACCACAGGAGGACAGGACATATTTACCTGGAGGGGGGTGTCAAAGAGAAACCTGAAGAACTGCAAAACAAAGTAGTCCGAATGGATCATCTGCGCCCGTAATCCCACATGGCACCATCAGCTCAAGCCAGTCTCTGACAACCGGTCCTCCCCACAGCAGCCACCCCTGCCTTCCATCTTAGGGACTCACCCAGAAAAATCCTCCAGCCTGCTCCACGACTACAAAACTCTTCTAATGCTTTTGCATGCCCACCATTCGCTCTCCATTCATCCAATCAACTTTCCACTGCACATCTCTCCTCTCTATCGGCGCGCAGACCCGGGGCCACTTCTCATCTGTATGCTAATTATTTTGCCACATGGACAAAAGTAATAATGCTTTCAGACAGGAAACTAACAGGCCTGAAGTTGGAGATGGAAATTAATAAGTTGACACCACTAAACGACGTGGAGACAGGCATGCTGCAGCGCCCTGTCTGGTCAGCAGCACGCAGGCTCCTTCCACAGGCAGTAGACAGGCAGCCCTGGGCTGCCAATCCTGCCCCGGCAGTGAGCACCGAGCTCTGCTTCCCTTAGAGACCACATCACTGCAGCAGAATAACACTGGAGCACAGTTCTGACTTACCCTGGCTTGGGCAGCGTCCGCTAAGCAACACAGAACAGATTCGTTTCCCCAAATCCTAACACAGGAGAGAACTTCACTGCTGATCTAGTTTTTTTTTTTTTTTTTTTTTTTTTTTTTTTTTTTTTTTTTTTTTTTTTTTTTTTTTTTTTTTTTTTTAAGCTACAGCTGAGGATGAAAGCAGCAATTTCTAACCTTCCTACTTATTAAGCTTGCAACACACTCAGACAAAATTGGGATGAATGCTATAGGCTTCTCACATTGTACCCACAGGCCCCTAAATCTCTAGAGCAGAATGTGTATCATGTGTGGTGCTGTATTTAATGTAATAGATGAGAACTGTAAATACCAGAGTCAGGCTGTTTGGAGCTACCGCCGAGGTAATACATCTAAAAATATCTCCCCTATCACTGATGCTATTGTAAATTCATGCTGTGGCCAGAGAAACCTCACAAAAGTCAGCTGAACCTACAGGGTTTTAAGTGGTATTACTGCTTAACACAGAAACAAAACACAAAGAGGTTCTCAGACCTCCCCTCACCACTTCTGAAGATGGGAGGATGGAGGCTCAAGAGTTAACTTTAAGTGATTCTTAAAATCTCTTTCGGCTTGCCAGCCACACCACAGCATTCTGTTTTAGTAGGAGCTCCTTTCTCAATTTCTTTAAAACAAGAGACAGAACTGTTTCCTGAGAAAGTTGTGTGATCAGCCCTCTTAGTATTGCTTGCAGAAAAAGAAGATCATAAAAAGTTTATTCTGGAAGGCAAGACCCGGCAAGGGCTTGAAAATACGAAGGAGAGCTCGGAGAGATTTCCATTAGCATCTTTCCTTCTTTTTTTTTTAAGTGCAGATTTTACAAATGGCTTCAGAGTCCAGCCATAAGTGCTTTTCTCTGGTGCTAACTCCACCGCCACACTCTCCAGGACTCGCTCTAGTAACACTCCGGGCTCTGAGGAGGCTCTGTTAAATCATAAAGGCCACCTTAGCACCTCCCCCTCCCCTGGAAGCTCTCCGTGAATGCACACACTCCTGTTTAACAACAACTCCAGCACCATGCAGACAAGAGGCCCATGGAGGTGGACAGAGGGGCAACTCCGGCGGTAAATCGGGCCATTGTTGCTGCCTGTATACCAGGCCACGCGATGCTAAGAAGTGCTGCAGTGTGCAGTCAGATAGCAGCCGGAGATGGCCAGGCAGGTGGACAAACAGCTTTCTGTTGAAGTACTTAAGAGCCTATCTGAAATAATCCTCACAGGCTAGGAGCCGCACCAGCCAGGCAAATAAAACAACCCACATGTCACCTTGAAATAAAAGGAAAGAGGTACCTTTTTGTGCAAGAGCTGGTAGCCATGGAGCTCGGGGCTTCTCTGCAGTCTGCTCCTCACTCATGCAGCTCTGTCTGCCATGGGGAGCTCACTGCACGTGCCGGTCATGGCTCCCCCTGGGCTTCCATCCTGTGCTCCCCACCCGCCAGGACCCTCTCCCTGCCAGCTCTCTTCCCACAGTGAGAGTTGAAGGCAGAGACACGCAAGAGACCCACACAGAACACAGCACTAACAGTAGCTTCCTCGGGGAGAGTGACACGGAAGTCCCGAGTTACCAAGAACACCTCTTGTAGCTCCCGAAGGTAATTCCTCCAAAGCTGGAGTCTACCTGGCTCCTGGAGACCAGACTCACTGCTTTCTACAGAGGGTCCAGCTCCCTTCCCAGCCAGCCCTGCCGGGAATCACCGCAGTGTGCAAACAAGCAGGCTTTCCAGGGAATATCCCGAGCCATTCCATCTCCGCAGCACAATACCCGCCACATGGCCCCTGGTTGTGCCCTCCCCCTCCCAACTTTCCTGATAAACCCCACATAAGGAGTAGGAATTCTTCCTATGAGAAATACATTGTAGGAAATTTTTCTTAACTGAAGCACCTCATACAGCAAGGTTGATCAGTGATTTTTTTTAATAAATGGCTTCTTTCTAGTTTTATAACACCTGGCTTACATTTTCTCTGCCGTCTCTGATACTTCTGTGGATACCCTAAGGACTCATTAGTATGTCAGTGCCAAAAACAGTTTCATTGTGGAAACATGCATAGAAAAATTCATTGTGTGTGCTTGAACAATGCAGGTGTGAAGGTGTAAGAGAGGAGAGAGAGGGAGGGAGGGAGGAAGAGAGAGAGAGAGAGGAACAGAGTTAAAGAGAGAAGGGACAGAAGATAAGGAGGTGGGGAGAGAGAGGGAGAGAGAGAGAGAGAGAGAGCACAAAGATATTCTAAACTGAGCCACGTTGCCCTCATACATACATACATAGCTTATTGATGGAAAAGTGTACAGCTCTTAAAATAATCTGATAGCAGAAATATTGTACAATGAATCTCTAGCAAAGTAGAGTATATGGTATTACACTTTATACAAATTATGACCATTAGGATCAGTATTTTTAATATGTGAGCTATGATAATTTAAAATGTCTTTTTTCCTATATAAACCACATGATATTTGTGACCTTCTAACACTTCTCACATAAAAAAGGCATACTATGTATTATTTAAAAACCTGTATTATTTTGTCATTAGTTTGGAATAATTATAAATCAGTGTCATGTAGAGTATTATAGAGCAGAATATAGTAGGGTGAAACTTAGCTTGGTAAAAAGCCTGTTAATCATTTTCAAGTTTTTGTTCAAGTTTATCTTCTGTGACTCCTTTCTAAGGAATGTTGAAAAGACTTTTAAAGGAAAAAGAGACATTCATGCAAAGGGCTCTTTAAAAAGCCCTTGACAGTAAGAGCATGTAAAATGCCACAGGAATCAGGGCAAGCTGTGGAGTAATTTGGCAGTAAGAACCCAGCACCCCTGAAGTTCTCTTTCGGAACCCGCCACTCATCTCCTCCCTGGACAGAGCTCTGGGGAGGCTCACCATCAAGATAGACTTTCTGGCAAAGTCCTAGATGCATTTGAAAAAATGACTATTGGTTAGAAATTGCAATCTAGGACTAAAGCTGAGCCCAACTCCAGCTCCAATCAAAAAAGCAGCTTAGCATTTGCTCTTATTCCACAGAATAGACTTTCTTATGCAAAATACTCAAGAATATGGAAAACTTTAGCTTGTGTGAAGTTAAACATGTGACCATCAAATTGCATGATAGGTAAAGTATTGTAGGGAACGTGTAAGTTTTTTTATAATAATGTGCCTTCTTCAAATTATAGATTAGCTTATGGATTTGCAATGTCTAGCTCATGCTTGTGACATTAAAATATTTTTTCTCAACAAAATTCATTTTTTGTAGAAGCAATTAGCTTTTTAAAATTATTCATGTCAAATATTCCTAATGCCAGAGGAACACATAATCAGATTATCAATTCAACATTTTGAACTTTAAGTATAATTTTAATAAACAGAAAAACTTTCAAAAGATTTGAAGTTGTAAAATAAGTTCTTTTTTTCTGTCTCCTAATCATTGAAAGTTGACAAAGAAAACAGAAATCATCAGACAGTGAAATCACTGGCTTAAAAATAAACAAAAGAAAAAAGTATCCTTCAAAATAGTAAAAATAAATAAACTAGGTTTACAAGACAGCAGGAACAATGAAACAATACATTAAAGAACATTCATTCTCTAAAATTATTCATACATTTTATAAAATCAAGATTATGCAGCTTTTGTTACCTCAGAGAAGACTGTGTGCCAATATTCCCTTAAGAAGTTTTATATCTCACTCATACATACTCACAAGTAATTAGGCCTCCGACCTCCAACCCAGCTTTAGCATAAATTTATGAAACTCACCTAAGCTATGGCACCAGATGCAAGTTTTGTTCAAGAGAAGTTTACATTTAGGGGTCCTGCACACTTCCTGCCTTATTGTAACATCAGATAAGCCTGGTCGTCTTTTCAAAAGTGGAACTGTATTAAAACCCACTGATATTTAGAGAAAGACTCTGCATTTGAAAAGTGATCGTGTTTACAATCTTTGAACTCACAACTATGCATGCAGCACGGATTTCACTAGGTTTATACATGCTTTGTAAGGTTTTGAACTTGGGGGTAAAATGTGTGTGTAATGGCAGCTTGAAGGTCTTTACAAAATAAAAACCTTCAAGCAGGGAGATCCTTGCTGCTACCATCTTCAAAACACCCAGTTGTGACCGTAAAGGCTACTCCTACTTCTACCTCAATGAGCAACATCATTAGGGTGATGAAAGCGAGCTATTTTCACATTGCCAGTAAACCTGTAGGAAGCCAGCCCCCTGCTCAATGCAATTGCTATCAGCCGTGGACAGCTCCCGGTGCTGAAAGGGAGGCAGAGGGACCCTGCTCACAATGGCTCGCTCCACCAGCTTTGAAAAAATCACAGCAAAACTGAATGAGGTGGCAAGTGCTCAGGCTGAATAGCACTGTCTGCTGAACAATAGCAGCCAGCTCCAAATCCTACTATAATCACATTAATGAGATTAATCAGTGAATTAGCAACAGTCAAATGTCAGGGAGGCAAGGAAGAATCCAACCAAGATTGGTAATTAACTTTTTTTGAGGAGGGATATGGGGAAAGGAAGAGAGAATCAAATGTGCCACCTCTTAGATTTTCTAGATGTTGACAATTTGATTCACAACTCTTGAAGGCTATAGGTACAGATGAAAAGTAATGACATAATCTCTCCTACTATAATGCACATCCAGGTATCCATCCCACTGCTGTTGCTTGAATTATTGCCCTCTGAGAAAACTGATGTCACTTTAAATAATTTTCACGCACTGTCCACATTGTGTGATCTTAAACTTTTTAAGCATGCAGTTGGTATTTATAATGAACTTATTTCTCTCTAAGTCAAGCTCAAATTTTTTAAAAAATGGTTGATTAAAAATAGGAAAGATTATATAACAGCTGCCACTGTCTAACAGAGGTCTGTGACGGAGGGGCAAGAGGTTTCTCTTTTTTTTAGAGTGCTGTTGAGTACTGTGCTATCATATGAATATATCAACAGACTTCACTCATGTGGAATAAAGAAAATTCAACATTAAAGTACAACTTCAAGGAGACTTTTAACCAGTTGACTCATTGCACATGAGGCAATTGGATCATATGTATTCCTTCAGGTCAACTGGGGAAAAAAACACACATGCTTCCTTTATCTGAGATATGTCACTTACTAGCATTTATAACGTACAATCAGTGTTTTGAGCTTTAAGTTTCTGAGAGGGGAAAACTTATAGGAATGCAATGGTATTGTTTTCCGAAGGAATATTGTGCCAAAGCCCTTTCATCTGAACAATGATTACATTTTATCTGTATGTAAGGCATGCCTTTACTACTTTTGTGAAGAGCTACAAGACTTTTAGGAAGTTGACCAGTTAAAAAGATCCTCTCCTGTCTGTAAGAAGAGCACTATGATGCTTTTGTCTATAATATTAAATTTATCCAGTAAAAAATATAATCAGTTGCACAGAAAAGCTCCCATGGAAAATATTTTTACAATAATTAAATGAATAACAAATGTCTGATTTACAGAGTTTTAGTGGTAGAAGAAAGTGTCGTGAATAAATGAATGATAAATTTCAAAGTCTGTAGTGTACTTTTTGTGTAGCTAACTCTCAGGAGTATCTCTAGAGCCTTATCCTGATCTATCCTGAAACTAAAAAGTATCCAGCTTTAAACTTTTAGTTTACTAGTTTCAGTGGTATTAAAAGACATATTTCTGTTATAAGTGAAATGTTGTTTCATTACTATGAATTTCAAACATTGAGGTTACTGTTCAAAATCTTTGAGTTTCTCAGTTTAAACAATATAAATAATTTCTTCTTAAAATTAGACAAATTTAACAGTACATCTGAATATTTAATGTGTTAACAGCCCTTGCATAAAATTATCTACTCCATCAGTAATGTAAAGTAACCCAATAAAGTCTCTGGGAAGTTTTTGTTTCAGCTGTCTTGTGTCACCATACATGCAGTAAGTTTTGCTGTGTTTTCATAAACAACATTACAGTTAAGGCATGCAACTTAATACTCAACTTGCTTTAAAGACAGACTTCTGTGATTACAAGATCTCTACCTCAGAAATATTTCAGCTACCAACCACACTACAAAAATAACTTTAAAAAGGATCAAACAATAGGATTGCAGCACAAGCCCTTGAACTACGGCAAAAACAGATTCTGTCCACTAAGTCCAAAGAATTAACCTAAGGAGTATCACGTACCTCACACCATGACCACACGGCTCACAAGTGACAGCGAGTTCAATTTTGGTAACTGTGCTGGCTCAAAACAGAGAGAAACGAGAACCCTGTTCCCCACAAGTTGGAGAGGATCAGGAGCAATAGCATACCACCGAGAGGCAGAGAGGCTGCTTTTGTCTTCAGTGAATATTGATATCATAACCCATAGTCCAGGGAATAAAAAAAAAATGGAAATGCACCCATCAACAATGGGTAAAAAATCAGGGGCTTCACCAGGGCTGCAGGGAAAAGCTCTCTCGCTCTGTTTAGTGTACGGTAGCTTAGGGAAAAAAAAAATGTCGCCTGGGTAAGAATGACAAATGCAGCACGATAGGCTCGCAGGCCTAAGGGATCTGTTTTACTTCCACATCCATCCCCTAATGCACGCAGTCCCACTCATCCCTTCCTAGGCTTTTTTTTTTTTTTTTTTTTTCCACTTTTTTTTCACAAGCTCCAAATCCCCGGCATATGACCTTCTGTTAAATAGATAAAAAAAAAAAATTGCTTATCAGTCATGCAAATGAGGCTGAATTCATTTTCCACAACAGATGGCCTCATAGATAATGATGATGGAAGAGAGAAAATTGAATGTCTCTCACAAGGTGGCCATGGCAACCGAGAGCAGAATAATATCAATAATAAGCTCGCTGCATAATAAGGTTGTCAGTCCTACAAATCAAAGTCTCCAGCTAAATCAGGTATACCACCCCAGCTAGTTACCAGGTAAATAATATATAGATATAATATGTGTTTTGCAGTGACCGTGAAGGAGCCAGGAGCCGGGATTCCAAGCCACTCCGCGGCGGCGGGGGGGGGGGGGGGGGGGGGGGGGGGGGGGGGGGGG